>JAXIVJ010004828.1:47500-70000 GCA_036785665.1 Chirona hameri
TATATACATATATACATATATACATATATACATATATACATATATACATATACACATATACACATATACACATATACACATATATACATATATACATATATACATATATACATATATACATATATACATATATACATATATACATATATACATATATACATATATACATATATACATATATACATATATACATATATACATATATACATATATACATATATACATATATACATATATACATATATACATATATACATATATACATATATACATATATACATATATACATATATACATATATACATATATACATATATACATATATACATATATACATATATACATATATACATATATACATATATACATATATACATATATACATATATACATATATACATATATACATATATACATATATACATATATACATATATACATATATACATATATACATATATACATATATACATATATACATATATACATATATACATATATACATATATACATATATACATATATACATATATACATATATACATATATACATATATACATATATACATATATACATATATACATATATACATATATACATATATACATATATACATATATACATATATACATATATACATATATACATATATACATATATACATATATACATATATACATATATACATATATACATATATACATATATACATATATACATATATACATATATACATATATACATATATACATATATACATATATACATATATACATATATACATATATACATATATACATATATACATATATACATATATACATATATACATATATACATATATACATATATACATATATACATATATACATATATACATATATACATATATACATATATACATATATACATATATACATATATACATATATACATATATACATATATACATATATACATATATACATATATACATATATACATATATACATATATACATATATACATATGTATATATATACATATACATATATATATATATATATATATATATATATATATATATATATATATATATATATATATATATATATATATATATATATATATATATATATATATATATATATATATATAAATTCCATGAATAGTAATCTTTCACCTAGACACACTTCAACGCAGTTTTCACACAGTATCGGTTTTCTGCTGATCGCTGTAAAGTTTTCGTATTGTATTCGTAGTGTTCAATGCGATATCCAAATGGAAACATCGTCTTGAAAACCGGGTTTCAATAACGAAGCTCTCGCTCGTCCTTCCGTGGTACCCGGCCCGGCCCAGCCCAGCCCAGCCCAGCCCAGCCCAGCCCAGCCCGATCCGATCCGATCCGATCCGATCCGATCCGACCCGACCCGACCCGACCCGTGGCGACGCTTTTGAGAAGCTCATATCTCTGCAACCACACGTCCGATTGACAAGCGGGCTTCTTTGCTGAGTAGCCTGTTTTCTCGCAAAAACTCTGCAACGGCTGAGCCGATTGTGTGCAAATTTGGTGTGTGGTTAGGGACCCCTCATCCGCCAGTTTCCCACAAGTCAGGGTGGGGTGCCTCTGCACGTGCGCATGTGCACATCCCTATTCTGTATCTAAGGAACGGCTGAGCCGATTGTGTTCGAATTTGGTGCATGGTAGGGACCTTCCAGTCGCCGCCTTTCCACAAGTTAGGGGGTGGGGTGGCTTTGCACCTGCGCACGTGCACACCCCTATTCTATATCTCTGGAACGGCTGAGCCGATTGTGTTCCAATTTGGTGTGTGGGTAGGGACCTCTCAGCCCCCACTTTCCCACGAGTCAAAGGTGGGTGCCTCTACCAGACTTGTCAATGATTCAATGTGAATCGACTACTTTTGATTGAATCATTCTTATTTCAAATGAATGACTCATGAATCGATTCACCTCATGCGCAAACCTGTTGTGAGTCACTGATTGAATCATTCATACAGATAAAATAGGCTGATTGAATCATTCATTGCTCAAAGAATCATTCTTTTTTGGTCGAACAGCATAAACTGTCCACAAAATATGCCAGCGGCCCAGCATTCATCTGTGCCCTGTGGACAAACCAGGCACTTAATGGCCAATTATATGAGCTCTGTGTCCTGAGCTGTAGCCTGTAATTCATCTATGCTTAAAGAAAGCGAGGCTTTGTGTCCAACTCCAGTGGGCACAAAGCCACTGTTCAATCAGCCCTAACTAGGTGAATACCTTGGAACTGGTAGGGCTAGGGGTAGGTACCTAAATACTTAGAAACGGTAACTAACTCATACTTTGGTTCATAAACCACACAGTATACGCACACCTTTTTCACACGAAAAAATTATCAAAAGGTGCCCACCTTTTCCTAATTTCTAGGCTATACCATATCAAAAACTAAATCATAAACAAACATTTGCATGACCTCCGCATGTCCCAAATATCACTGTCGCATCGGCGCCGCTTTATTCCACATCATGCTTTATAAACAATAATACCTAATGCAAAATCAAAATGAATGTTCTATTCGCTTAAAAAAGTGAAACGTAAAGTCATTAATGCTTTTGGAACTTGGAATTTGCAATTATAATAAGTATTATAAATATCATTTTTTAATCAAAATAAACAACATGCGTGTCCAATTGGCTCACATTCACATTCACATTCGGCAATACATTCGCGGACTATTTGGATTGGCTTTAAAATTGGTACACAGATAGATCACGACCTAGTGATCATTCTGGTAAAATCTTAGAGTCGCACATTTAAAATCAAAGGAGTTAGAGCAGGTCATATGTTTAAGGTCAAACAGCAGACTATTCTGATGTGCATGACAATTGGCACACAGGTAGAGCATGACCTCCCTATCACGCTCATAAAATCTTAGAGTCGCACATTCAAAATCAAAGGAGTTAGACAACGGAGTCGACACTTCCCTTTAATGTTGAGTGATTGAATCAAGATTGAATCATTCATTATGGTAATGTTGAGTGATTGAATCATGATTGAATCATTCATTATGGTAATGTTGAGTGATTGAATCATGATTGAATCATTCATTATGGTAATGCTGAGTGATTGAATCATGATTGAATCATTAATTATGGTCCGTGAATCACTGTGAATCGACTCATGACAAATATGAATCATTGACAAGTCTGGCCTCTACACGTGCGCACGTGCGCACCCTTTTTGCATCTCAGAAACTACTTGCCCGATCAAGTTGAAATTCCCCATACATTCCCTTCGCGCTCGCTCGTTCATCGCCAACTACGGCGCCGTACTGGTTTTAATGTTAACGTTCATATTGACATATGTGAACAGTGAACTCCTCATATTGGCGAAAATTATCTTATTTAAAACTCCTCATATGAATGTATTGCTGACCAAAACGCGTTTCGTATTGCTGACCAAGACGCGTTTCGTATTGAGAGAGAACTTCTTCAGTTGGTCGGTATGTTCCATTTTCAATGACCAACTGAAGAAGTTCTCAATACGAGACGCGTCTTGGTCAGCAAAAAATTAATATGGGGAGTCGACTGTTGAATTATTTTAATGATATCCTGTTTGTCATGTCAAGACACGTTCAGCCATACCTGTCGCAACCGGGTTAGGTCAAATACAAACAAAAATGACCTCTGGTCAAGGTCATGTGGTGACCCAGGTAGTTCATGTTGCATAATGAGAGACGCATCTCGACGAGACGAGCACAACGGTGTCAGTTGCATACCTTTGTCTATCATAAGTTATTGGCAAAAAAGTACCGGTGACCTCACCTGACCTCAGCTGACCTGGCAGGGACCGTTGAACTAAAATTGTACCTGGGTCATCAAAAATGAAATTTCCTCTATAAAAAGTGCATGTTTAAAGGGAGATAATCACCTTTTTCCACAAAAATGGAGTTAGCACCTGAAATCGATAGACGAGACCAAAATATATTGTAAATTCATCAAATTTTGCATATAACAATTCCTACCGCGAGATATTTCAATTCATAGTTGATAAGCGCTCCACGCTTATAATCAGCAAGCACTCGGTAACGAATTCAGTAAATTACTCTCCCTACGCATTGTTATTTATCATGAAGGTATGCAATATTTTTCCTGCATTCTATCTTTTGCGAATATGTGCCAAACTTTTATGAACAATCAACAATCATTTAAAAAAGTGCATTGAAATCGGCAGTTTATGTTGGTCCCCGACGGCAACCTATTTAGTGTCGGCGATTTGTTTATAAGTGCCCATTCAACAACGTTGAACAGATTGACACAAAAGCGCCAGATGCTGCGCTTTCCAATAGTGTAGGGAAAATACCGATCATAAATTTTCCCAAACTTCCAACTTTGAATTAGGGAATAATTGTATTTAATTCTTAAATTTAGATCACATCATTTTAATACCATAACGGTAGCCAAAGAAAGTGTTGCTAACAAAATCAAAAGGTGATTATCTCCCTTTAACCCGCGCACCGACGGGGGTCCGCGCCAAGGCCATATATAGGAGGTAGAGTCATCCGGTGATTCTAGGTGATCATGACGTCAGAGCGTGACGTCATGTGTATGCACCGGCCTCTTCCGCTATTGCAGTTAATGCTATTTTTGGAGAAATAAATACCGTCTAGCTCGAAAAGTAAAAAGGTTACCAAAAATAGAAAGGCAGCGTTGGAAATCTCAAAGCAAGGCGAATCGACATCTTTTGAATCATTTTAGGCTCAGGTCAATATTGAGGTCACTAGAGGTCATCAAAGGTCAGGGCCTTGTTTACGGTCCCCCTGCGGTTCGGCGGTCACCAGCTGAGGCTCTAAGCCCCGCCCCTTCGATGAACTTTTGATTTGACCTAAACCACATGTAATTGGTATGAATCGACGAGTTATGACGAGGCGAACACGATGACATCAAAATCATTGCTGTATCTACATTTTTCAAAAAGTTATTTGCGAAAACCCGTTTTAACCGACCGCAGACGACATGCGCCAGAATTGACTACTGGGGTGACGTCATAAGTATAAGCGGACACGCTACGGAGATAGGGATGACACCCCCCTGGTCCGCGCCAACATCGAACAGACGGAGGGTCGGATACCCGCCCCCTAAGAAGTTACGAGTCGTAACCCACGCAACGTAGCGACAAGCGAACACACAAACAAAAAACGTTAGATAGCTTGAAACATGCTCTATCGAAAATACTACGTCATTTTTAGGTCAGGTCAATATTGAGGTCACCGAAGGTCACATTTCGGCCACACAATCGGTTTCGGCCACACATTTCGGTACTCTTAACATAACCGTGTATATCTCGAGAACTAAAAGAGTTAGCGACGCGAGAAGAAAAAAAAAACGTTCGAAAGAGAATTAAATTTGCGGTCACTATGGCACATCATATTTGACCTGATATCTATAGTTAGGCCAGCAGATGCCATTGAACTTGCAACATTCTAAAAATCGCCGAATTGTTTTCAGAAATTGCTTTTGACAAGAGCATGATTAAATAATACAGTTTTCACCATTGTGCTTCTATCGTCGAGACGCAACGAATGGTATTTCGGGTGACCTAGTTAGGTCATATCCACAAATTTACCTGATCAAGGTCAGGTCAAGGTCAGGCCAGTTTTCTAACTTCAAAATTTACATCAGTCGATGCGTCTCGACGAACCAAACACAATGGTGAAAATCCCATTGATCGAACTTGATTTAGCAAGGAGGTATTGCAGAAAAACACGTGACCTAGGAGTTACCCGAGTTGGCTTCGTAGAGGTCAAAGACAAAAATGTGACATGGGTCTTTATAGTTGGCACAAGAATGGTGGATCTGGTGAAAACTGGTCAAATTCCCTTTCCTATGGATGTATACGCGTTTTAATTCTTCCCGTTGACTTATAATGCGGAGGTCACGAAATTGGCCTTACCTTAGGTCATCGATACAATAACTCCGAGATATTTAGAATTGCAGGTACTTGTGACCTAATTCAACCCTGTGAGGTTCAAACCTTTTGGTCAAACACTGTAGCTTTGGCACGAACACAAACTTTCACAAACTTATTTGGAGGTGGGGTCACTTGATCTTTTGACTTGTGGTCACTTGAGGTGGGATCTTTTGACATGACTTGAGATGACCCGAGGTTGAAAAGTGTACACAATGTGGGTAATTGATGCCCAAACAACTAAAAATTTGACGGCGCTGCGCGCCGCCGTTTCTCAGCGATTCACGAGAAACAAAAACTCCAGCTGGGAGGCGGATATCCATTATCCGCCCCCCGTCGGTGCGAGTGTTAGCCCTCGCCCCCCATCGGTTAACGTTTTCCTGGTTCACCCGTTAACCCGTCGGGGTTAACGGGTGAACCACTGAACAGGCTGGCCATCCTCTAGTTACATCGATTCAAAAGTGGGCAGCACGACAATTATTTGATCGCCCCCCAAATAACTCAACCTGAGCTTTCATCAAATATAGCAGGAGTATCATACCTTGCATTCCGGGCATTATATCTCCTAGAAGGGACATTACATCTTTCAATAGGGACATCATATATTTTCCAATGAGGACATCACATCTTCCAGCAGATGCATCACGTCTTCCACTAGGGCATCACAGTCTCCAGAAGGAGCATCACATTTTCCATTAGCGGCATCACATCTTCCACTCGGGGCATCACATCTTCTGCAAGGGGCATCACCGCTTCCAGTAAGGACATCACATCTTCCAGTAGAGGCATCACATCTGCCACTAGGGACATCACATCTTGCACTAGAGGCATTCCATATAATAGTAGGGGCATCACATTTTCCACTAAGGGCACAACATCTTCCAGTTTCCACTAGGGGCATCACATCTTCCAATAGGGGCATCATATCTTCCAGTAGAGGCATCACATTTCCACTAGAGGTCCACTAGAGGCACAACATCTTCCACTAGGGGCATCACATCTTCTACAAGGGACATCACATCTTCTACAAGGGGCATCACAGCTTCCACTAGGGACATCACATCTTCCTCTAGGGCCATCACATCCTCCACTAGGGGCACAATATATTCCACTAGGGGTACCACAGCTTCCACTAAGGGCATCACATCTTCCACTAGGGGCATCACAGCCTCCAGTAGAGGCATCCCATCTTCCACCAGGGCCTAACATCTTCCACTAGGGGCATCACATTTTCCAGTAGGGGCATCCCAGCTTCCAGTGAGGGCACCACAGTTTCCACTAGGGCATCACATCTTCCATATTCCACAAGGATAATCCCATCTTCTACTAGGGAGGGGCATCATATCTTCCACAAGGGGCACCACATACTAAGGATCATCACATCCCTCACTAGGGAATCACACCTCGCACAATAAAGTGGGTAGCACGACACTAGTTTGGAGTCTTCGTGTTCCACAATAGACTTGAAATTCCATAAGTGGGGCATCACGACCCGAGCATACTGCAATTGCGGTATTTGCGGTATAGTAGCGAATACCGCAATCGCGCTGAATTGGTCAATTACTGTCATGAACAATCATGCTGGTACCGTTCCGAGCTCCGTTTTTTCCTCTTCCAGACCACCTTCAGCTACAGCTGTTGGTGGGACGTGGGTTGACTGATGTGGTGTTGCTCAATGGCGCTACGCCCTTGAGCAACACCACATCGGTCAACCCACCAACAGCTGTAGCTGAAGGTGGTCTGGAAGAGGAAAAAAACGGAGCTCGGAACGGTACCAGCATGACACCACCATGACATACCAGTTCATGACAGTAATTGACCAATTCAGCGCGACTGTGCCTTTTGTCACCGACAGCGGCGGAACGGGAGTAAACGTTCAACACATACCTATGTTTGTTCGTGGCTGCACTACCTATTTCCGTGAGTTTTCGCAACGTCTTCTAGACGAACAAACCCCACCATTTCACCTCGGTGTGAACAGGGCATATGTTACATTATTTTGCCCAAGCATTTATTGCGGGCTCAACCACGCCGCAGGCTAATACGCTATTTAGCTATATATGTAGGTAAACGCGAAATATAAACGCAGGGGGCAGGGTTAGGTATTATTATAATATTACATGATCATGACTATTGACCATTGACGAACCCAGTTAGAGCTCAGTAAACTGAATTGTCAAGGTTCCGCAGTCAATTTTAGACAGTAGCTACGCCACTGGGTCAAATCTGAAAGCGTCGCAGGTCTGACATGCCCTTCAATGGGTGCTTGGTTAAGGTTAAGGTGCTTGGTTAGGTGTGTCGGTGCCGGACCGTTGACAGTTCAGGCGACATGCCCTTCAATGGGTGCTTGGTTAGGTGTGTCGGTGCCGGACCGTTGGCAGTTCAGGCGACATGCCCTTCAATAGGTGCTTGGTTAGGTGTGTCGGTGCCGGACCGTTGGCAGTTCAGGCGACATGCCCTTCAATAGGTGCTTGGTTAGGTGTGTCGGTGCCGGACCGTTGGCAGTTCAGGCGACATGCCCTTCAATAGGTGCTTGGTTAGGTGTGTCGGTGCCGGACCGTTGACAGTTCAGGCGACATGCCCTTCAATAGGTGCTTGGTTAGGTGTGTCGGTGCCGGACCGTTGGCAGTTCAGGCGACATGCCCTTCAATAGGTGCTTGGTTAGGTGTGTCGGTGCCGGACCGTTGGCAGTTCAGGCGACATGCCCTTCAATGGGTGCTTGGTTAGGTGTGTCGGTGCCGGACCGTTGACAGTTCAGGCGACATGCCCTTCAATAGGTGCTTGGTTAGGTGTGTCGGTGCCGGACCGTTGACAGTTCAGGCGACATGCCCTTCAATAGGTGCTTGGTTAGGTGTGTCGGTGCCGGACCGTTGGCAGTTCAGGCGACATGCCCTTCAATGGGTGCTTGGTTAGGTGTGTCGGTGCCGGACCGTTGGCAGTTCAGGCGACATGCCCTTCAATAGGTGCTTGGTTAGGTGTGTCGGTGCCGGACCGTTGGCAGTTCAGGTGAGGTGAGGTGTAGCAGCCACCCAGCGCGGCGGGTGGCACCCGACCGGACGCTGCGACAGCCGGCACGCTCCGCCCTCCCTCCCCCCCCCCCCCCCCCGGGCGGGCTGACCGCGGACCGCCCCGCCCCGCCCCGGACGTGGCGGTCGGCTGGCGGCGACAGGGAGCGGTGGCCCTGGCCCTGCCCTCTGACAGATCGGTATCTTTCCCATGGTGGAAGCCACACGGAAGCTCGCTTTGTTTATATTCAGATAAATACGTCAGTTGCCGGCGAGGTCTCGAGACGTGTGAGCGTGAGTGACGTGGAACTAAGTTCTAACGATCTAACGATCTAAGTTCTAACGAACATTAGTTGACGCGGTCGGCAGGACTCGAAAGGGTTTCTTTGCCTCCATCCGAAAATACCATCCGCCGCCACTGGCGTCCCTACTGGGGCGTGCGGGGCAGAAGCTGGCCGTGCAGATGACGGCCTGGTCGTCTGCAGCTGCATCGTCTGGTCATACCACTCCTAAAGGGACACTGATTGTCAATCATATTCTCCCTGAACCACTCGGCCACGGCCAGGGACGTAGCCAAGGCCCCCCCCCCCCCCCCTGGAAGTCAGGAGCGCTTTTTTCGGCGCACGCAACGCGCCGAAAAGGGCCGACGAGACCGCGCGAAGCGCGGTATCATGGGCTCTTTACCACGTGAAGCGTGTTCTTTAGAGTTTAGAGAACTTCAGAGGCCCTTTAGGGCCACCAGGACCCTCTCTGAAAGAAGAGGGCCCCTTGGACGTTCAAAATATCCCTGTGCATGTCAGAGGGATCCCTGGCCAGACCGAAAGGGCCCCTGAGCGGGTCAGAAGGCCCCCTGAACACGTCGAATGGGCCCCTAGCCAGCACAGAGGGGCCACTGGGCAGGTCGAGAGGCTCCTGGGCATGTCGGCAGGGCGACAAAGCAGCCAGCACAGTCCCTTGCCAGGTCATAAGGGCCCCTGAGCAGGTAGTAGGGCCCTTGGACAGACCCAGAGGGCCTCTGGGAAGTTAAAAGGGTCCCTGTGTAGGTCAGATGGCCCCTGACCAGACCGAAAGGGCCCCTATGTGGGTCAGGACGACCACTGAACATGCCATATGGGCCCCTAGTCAGCACGGAGGGGCCCCAGGGCAGGTCGGAGGGCCCTCGGAGCATGTCGCAAGGCGAGAAAGCAGCCAGTGCAGTCCCTTGCCAGGTCGGAAGGGCCCCTGGACAGACCAGAGGGGCCCTGAAAAGTTCGAAATGCCCCTGTGCAGATCGGAGGGGCCCCTGACCAAACCAAAAGGGCCTCTGGGCGGGTAAAAAGGGCCCCTGAACATGCCGAATTGGCCCCTAGCCAGCACGGAGGGGCCCCAGGGCAGGTCGGAGGGCCCCTTTGAGCATGTCGGCAGGGCGACAAAGCAGCAGTCCCTGGCCAGGTCGGAAGGACCTCTCAACAGGCAGAATGGGCCCCTTGACACAAAAGAGGGTTTATTGGAAGGTCAGAGGAGTCCCTGGTCAGACCGGAAGGGTCAAAAGCACGTAGAGATCCCAGATGAAGATTAAATACAAAGAGGACTTATCCACAACAAAAATATTAAAATCGGAACTTTCGGGCATATTGTAACACCCTTCGTCAGCGATTAAGAGGCATTCGGTAACAGATCATTGCTCGTCTTTAAAGGAAATAGTCCACCTTCAACATTAGTTTTAAACTGAGATAGCAGTTTTGTAGCCCGTGTTGAGAAATCCTTATCTCGACTGTTTTCTTGACTGAAAAGACTCTCCAGCCGAAGATATTTGACTTTTTGGCGAAGGAATGCGGCGCATATATGATATACCGTACCGTCTGAATTGTGCCAGCACTGCACAGAGCATGCGCAGGCCAATAACGCACACGATACAATTCATAATTTACAACCTTCTGTCCTGAATTGGCGCGATGTAGGACCATTTTTAAAAAGAAAAAAAAGAAACTGTATTAAAAAATATAATGAAATCGTGTTCTGAAATTTTTCCCGAAGGTGAACATTCGGTAACATCCTTTAAAGGAAATAGTTCACCTTCAACATGGGTTTTGAACTGAAATAGCAGTTTTGTAGCCCGTGTTGAGAAATCCTTATCTGGAACTTTTCTTGGCTGAAAAGACTCTCCAGCCGAAGATAGTTGACTTTTTGGCGAAAGAATGCGGCGCATATATGATGTACCGTACCGTCTGAAAGTGCCAGCACTGCCATGGAGCATGCGCAGACCAATAACGCACACCATAAAATCAATAATTTACAACCTTCTGTCCTGAATTGGCGCGATGTAGGACCATTTTTAAAAAGAAAAAAAGAAACTGTATTAAAAAATATAATAAAATCGTGTTCGGAAAAAATTTCCGAAGGTGAACTATTTCCTTTAAGACGAGCAATGACATGTTACCGAATGCCTCTTAATCGCTAACGAAGGAGGTTACAATATAACCGCCAGCTCCGATTTTATTTTGTATTGTAGAGTAAGCTCTCTTTGTATTTAATATATATCACCCACTTCACATCATGTCTTTTCGCGGATCCCAGATGAGTCTCTGAACAGGTTGGAAGGGCGTTGATAAAGGTCGGAGGGGCCCCTAGACGATCTGAAGGGACCCTGGGCCTTTCAACAGTAAGAATGCAGCTGTCCAGGGAACAAAACTCAAAAAATTTGCGCCACTCCGCGGCGCAATTTAACTACAAATTCAATTATATGCGGGTAAGACAAAATAACGGGCCGTTTCTCGGCGCATTTATGTTATGTTGCTACTTTCCTATATAATTGGGCAAAATTGTTAACTTTAGCACTTTTGTTAACGCACTTTTAAACGCATAATCACATTTTTAGAGGTCCGCACCATAGCCAGTCAACGCGACGCATTGATGAGAATGATGATAAATATCTAGGGCATAGGACTCAATTTTCGCTCCGCTCCGCAGCGCAATTTGTTTAAGAGTTCCAGGTCTTGAGCTTCAAAAAATATTCCAAGTTGGTATAGCTGATTCCAAATTGGTGTCGCTGGTTCCAAAGTTGATATGGCAGTTTGCTAACTCCAGCACTTAACAGATAGTATGGCCCATGCCATACCTGTCATACTGCATTTTCCATCAGTGTAACACTGTAACGTGCCTTTTCATCCGTTTTCTTTGGCCCTTTCAACGCCCTTGCAACGCTTGGGAAGGGGCCCTTTCAACGCTCGGGAAGGGGCCCTTTTGAGGCGCCCCCCCCCCCCAGACGAAATCCTGACTACGTGCCTGGCCACGGCCGTTGCACCTCAGCTCTCGCGGAGGTGCGGCGAGCTGCCAGCCGGGATCCGGAGAGCCTCGCACCGATGGGTTGCACACGGTACTGGCAGGCTTACCGGAACACTGTTCCCAGCTGCAGAGCCGCTGCAGTGCGTCCCTCAGGGGCGGCGGATAAGGGGAGGGGGGGGGAGGCTGTCCGACGTTTTGTTGCGACCATTTAGGGGCCCTGCAATATATAGTAGCCTAAATCCGAGGAGATACCATTTCGCGCCATGTTTCTGTTTTGTTGGGGGGGGGGGGGGGGGCTTTGGTTGTGGGAGGGGGGCCCTTTGACCGAGGGGGCCCCCTGGGTTTCTTTGCCTCCATCCGAAAATACCATCCGCCGCCACTGGCGTCCCTACTGGGGCGTGCGGGGCAGACGCTGGCCGTGCAGATGACGGCCTGGTCGTCTGCAGCTGCATCGTCTGGTCATACCACGCAGCAGCAGCGTCTGGTCATACCACGCTGCAGCAGCGTCTGGTCATACCACGCTGCAGCGTCTGGTCATACCACGCTGCAGCGTCTGGTCATACCACGCAGCAGCAGCGTCTGGTCATACCACGCTGCAGGGTCTGGTCATACCACGCTGCAGCGTCTGGTCATACCACGCTGCAGCGTCTGGTCATACCACGCTGCAGCGTCTGGTCATACCACGCTGCAGCGTCTGATCATACCACGCAGCAGCAGCGTCTGGTCATACCACGCTGCAGCGTCTGGTCATACCACGCAGCAGCGTCTGGTCATACCACGCTGCAGCGTCTGGTCATACCACGCAGCAGCAGCGTCTGGTCATGCCACGCTGCAGCGTCTGGTCATACCACGCAGCAGCGTCTGGTCATACCACGCTGCAGCGTCTGGTCATACCACGCTGCAGCGTCTGGTCATACCACGCTGCAGCGTCTGGTCATACCACGCAGCAGCAGCGTCTGGTCATACCACGCTGCATCGTCTGGTCATACCACGCTGCAGCAGCGTCTGGTCATACCACGCTGCAGCGTCTGGTCATACCACGCAGCAGCAGCGTCTGGTCATACCACGCTGCAGCGTCTGGTCATACCACGCTGCAGCGTCTGGTCATACCACGCTGCAGCAGCGTCTGGTCATACCACGCAGCAGCAGCGTCTGGTCATACCACGCAGCAGCGTCTGGTCATACCACACTGCAGCGTCTGGTCATACCACGCAGCAGCAGCGTCTGGTCATACCACGCTGCAGCGTCTGGTCATACCACGCTGCAGCGTCTGGTCATACCACGCAGCAACGTCTGGTCATACCACGCTGCAGCGTCTGGTCATACCACGCTGCAGCGTCTGGTCATACCACGCTGCAGCAGCGTCTGGTCATACCACGCTGCAGCGTCTGGTCATACCACGCTGCAGCGTCTGGTCATACCACGCTGCAGCGTCTGGTCATACCACGCTGCAGCAGCGTCTGGTCATACCACGCAGCAGCAGCGTCTGGTCATACCACGCAGCAGCGTCTGGTCATACCACACTGCAGCGTCTGGTCATACCACGCTGCAGCGTCTGGTCATACCACGCTGCAGCGTCTGGTCATACCACGCAGCAGCGTCTGGTCATACCACGCTGCAGCGTCTGGTCATACCACGCAGCAGCGTCTGGTCATACCACGCTGCAGCGTCTGGTCATACCACGCAGCAGCAGCGTCTGGTCATACCACGCTGCAGCGTCTGGTCATACCACGCTGCAGCAGCGTCTGGTCATACCACGCAGCCGCCGCCTCAACGCCCGGGAAAGCAACGGTCCCGATCCGCAATTTGCGAGTGGCTGGGGCCATGGAACAGAGAAGTACTTCCCTACTCCATGCTGAGGCCAAGATCAGGAAAGAAGGGAAACTTGCGCATTTTTTCGAAGGGTGCTCAACTGCTCACTGCTGAACCAGGGCGGATGAACCAGTGGAACTACAAATGGATGATATATAAGTTCTAACCAGCGGTTGACTCTTCCAAACGGCTGATACGACCGTTTTTCGCAAAGGATGCGCATCGTAATTTTTGTTGGTGCACAGCGGACTCATGCAAACGGGATAAGTGACATTTTTTGTGTGTAAAACTCCAGGTCGAGTCAACACTCAACACTGTATTTACATATTCCTCCCGAAAACATCGTTTTCCTCTTTAGTGTTTTTCGCAGATCCAGAGGGTACCATGGACCCTCCATTGAGCCTCGAAAGGGTCCATAGCTGACTATAACTGCAGATGGCCCATTTTGGTGTGAAGAGGCTCATTCTGATCCATATCCATGTCAGCCTTTAGAGGGCCAATTCCGTCATTTGAAAGGACTGTTCCGACAGAGGGCCCAAAATCGTCTACAGAGGGTCGGTTATGACCTACTAAAGATCTATTTCGGGTAGGTCCCGTCAAGATCGAGGGGATCACCAAAGTCTGAGGGGCTCACTATTGATGCGTGGCGGTCCCATGACGAATCCCGGATCCGCCACTGAGACGAACACTTCAAATCGGGTTCCTGTAGTGCTGATGAGGGGTGTGACAAGATGGACACGCGAGCATGCTGCTAAATTCTAAAACACATTTTGACGCCAATCAGGAAACAATCCATGCAGGCGAAAAGTTCGGTGAGACGTGCTCGTGCAAACTGGATGGCAGCCGTAGACGGCGGCCAGGCGCCAGCCGAGCGCCCGTCCCTCCCCGCGCAGCAGGTGACGTGTCCGGAGGCAACTGGAGCGTGCACAGTCAGCCGACATGGGATGGTGCGCTTTGACCGCACACTGCCAGACAACAAACACTCATAAATGTTCTGAAGACCTCTAGTTCGTGCCTCCTGTCAGGGAGCACATAACGTGCATATGTGATATACACGGTAAAGTTGCCTTGGTGAATTCATGCTTGGTTTGTGACCGGGGCGAAGGATGGCGGGTGTCGGTTCGGTGCTGGCTTTGGCCGGGTGGTTTGGTTCGGTGCTGGCTTTGGCCGGGTGGTTTGGTTCGGTGCTGGCTTTGGCCCGGTGGTTTGGTTCGGTGCTGGCTTTGGCCGGGTGGTTTGGTGAGTGCCGATAACATAGCCGCCTGTGCTCTGACCGCAAGCGATTCTCGTTACCGTACCTTCTCGGTAGCCGGGTGGCACTGGCGGCGTCTTGGTGGTGGGAGCGGGGGCGGGGGCGGGGGCGGCTGTGGTGGCCGCTGTCGGACGTCCCGGCACGTCCTCCCCGATGAACGTCGGCGGCGGAGTCGGGTCGAAGCCGGGCAGTGCGGTGGCCCGCCGGGTGCCGGTCGGACGCGGCGCGCTGCTCGGCCGGACCGGATACTGAGGAGGAGGCCCGCCGGTCACCACCGGCCTGCCGCCGCTGAAGCTGCCCTGCCGGGGCGTCCCGCCGGCGCCCCGCTCCGGCTCCCAGGGCCGGTCAGGGTCCTCAGCAGGTCGCCACTGCTGCCTACGCTCATAGTTCGGTCTCAGCTCCTGCTCCGGCCTTCGCTTCGAGTCAGGTCGCATGTCCTGCCTTGGCTTCGCTTTGGGCACCGATACATTTAAGAGGGATGTGAGATCCTTGACGGGCGTCCAATCCCAGTCAAGCTGACTGTCTTCTGCTGTCTTCTGCTCCTGGCTAGGGCTTTGGTTCTTGTTCTGATCCCATTGCCTGGGACGCTGCCGGTATCTGTCTTGATCCCAATAGGTATCTCGGTTTCCGTGCTCTTTGAAATTCCGATCTGTATTGAATCGTCCCCGACCTGAATTCTGACCTGGCTGCCTCCTGGCCTCCCAGTTCATGTCTCTGTCCTGTGCGGACACCCGGTCCTGGTCTCGATTCCGACTCCAGATTGTATTCGGCCTCTCACCAGAGTCCGACCCCCCGGCCTGGCCCGGTCGTCTGCCGTCACCAGAGTCCGACCCCCCGGCCTGGCCTGGTCGTCTTCCGTCTACGCGTCGACCCTGTTCCAATGCCGGCTTGCGGTCCTGATCTCTGCTTGGGTCCTGTTCCTGGCGGCCCCAGCTCTGATCTGTTACACGCTGCTGGCCTGGTCTACGGTCCCGCCCTCTGCCCCACTCTACGTTTCCTCTCGGCCGGTCTGCCCGTCCCGGCGCGTCCCTCCTGCCGTCAGCGTCAGGGTCAGCGTCAGCGTCAGCGCCGAACCGTTCCCGGTACGTCCACGGATCGTACACGTCGGCCGGGTAGCCGGCTGTCGTGGAGGACACATTGTCTCGTGCCGACGGCAGGGCGTAGCTGACCCGTGTGGTGCGCGGCTGCGACACGTGGTAGCGGACGGCGTCCCGGCGCCAGCGGCGGTGGCCAGAGGACGGCTCCAGGCCGAGTCGGCCCCGACCGGCGGGCAACCCGGGCTGCTGCCGGTCCCAGCCTCCAGGCTTCAGTGGCCGGCCACCCAACACACCGAGCTCTGATGAGGCTGGCATCAAATGGCGCTGCTGCGAAGGACGGGTTCCCTGGGGCTGTCCGGGTGCGTTCTGGCGCTGCTGCGAAGGACGGTTTTCCCGGGGCTGTCCGGGTGCGTTCTGGCGCTGCTGCGAAGGACGGTTTTCCCGGGGCTGTCCGGGTGCGTTCTGGCGCTGCTGCGAAGGACGGTTTTCCCGGGGCTGTCCGGGTGCGTTCTGGTGCTGCTGCGAAGGACGGTTTTCCCGGGGCTGTCCGGGTGCGTTCTGGTGCTGCTGCGAAGGACGGTTTTCCTGGGGCTGTCCGGGTGC
Organism: Chirona hameri; assembly: GCA_036785665.1. Taxonomy (NCBI): domain Eukaryota; kingdom Metazoa; phylum Arthropoda; class Thecostraca; order Balanomorpha; family Balanidae; genus Chirona; species Chirona hameri. Next base: position 64,421 of record JAXIVJ010004828.1, read on the forward strand.
GTTCTGGTGCTGCTGCGAAGGACGGTTTTCCTGGGGCTGTCCGGGTGCGTTCTGGTGCTGCTGCGAAGGACGGTTTTCCCGGGGTTGTCCGGGTGCGATCTGGCGCTGCTGCGAAGGACGGTTTTCCCGGGGTTGTCCGGGTGCGTTCTGGTGCTGCTGCGAAGGACGGTTTTCCCGGGGCTGTCCGGGTGCGTTCTGGTGCTGCTGCGAAGGACGGTTCTCCCGGGGCTGTCCGGGTGCGTTCTGGCGCTGCCACGAAGGGTGTCTTGCCCGACTGGGACCTCCGTTGATGGGGATGACTGCAGGACGGGACGGGACGGGTTGTGACCCTGAAACCAGTCCGCAACTGTGAGACATTTCAGCTATGTAGCAGAATGGTGCTTCTTAAGCCTAACGCAATGCGTATGGACATTGGGAACAGATGCTTAAATAGCAGCGATAAGCGGCCTCTTCAAGAGCTCGGGCTGCAAGCTGCAGCACATAGTCGCAATCGGTCATTGCACCCTAAGAGTGGCCTCACACTACGCGGTTTCACACTTCGCGACTTGACGCGACAGCCGCGCGCAGCTAGTTGCCATGGATAGGTACTTCCTTCCTGACTAGCGCTGACCGACGGGTTAAATATTTTCAATTCATTTTTTCCTTTTCAGTTTTACTCAGTTTTTCAGAACTGAAAAAGGGGGTGAAAATGTTGAACCAGTGGGTCAGCGCTAGTCAGGAAGTCCTTGGTAGGTATCCAAGGCAACCAGCCGCGCGGCTATTGCGTGAAGTCTCGGCCGTTTTCAGTCGCGTCGCCTGCAAATCGCGTAGTGTGAGGCTAACCTAATGCTTTCCAAAGCAGAACACTTAGCAGAATGGAGACAAAAAGCAGCATTTCAAATGTTACTGTGGGCGAGTAAAAACTGGGACAGGGAGGATCCAGGAAAATACTTCGGGAGGGCACATTGTGATTTGGGGGGCCTCTTAGCCAAAAGGGCCCTCCTGAAAATGAATTTAAAATTACAAAAAAAATCAAACAATCTAACATTATTGTCTACAGTAAAGTGACTATGCATCATAATAAACATACGATACTAACAAGAAATGAACAGAAATAAGACGTTCAGTTTATGTTTACAAGTTTCACTGTTTTCCCGACATTTATTAAATGCCGATGGAGGATGCCGGAAAGGAGGGCCTGGTATCTGCACGGGAGGGCCTCCTTTTTGTGAATACTTAAGAATCTCTTTTCTACCCTGGTGACGGCCTTTCTTCTGGGGATATGACCTTCCCTCCGCATGAGAGGCCCTTCACTCTGTACCGAGGGACCTTCTCTCCGCGTCACGTGTTTCCGTACAGAGGGGCCACCTTTCCGCACATAAGGGTTTTCTGCGCGCGCACGCACACGCACACGCACACGCACACGCACACGCACACGCACACGCACACGCACACGCACACGCACACGCACACGCACACGCACACGCACACGCACACGCACACGCACACGCACACGCACACGCACACGCACACGCACACGCACACGCACACGCACACGCACACGCACACGCACACGCACACGCACACGCACACGCACACGCACACGCACACGCACACGCACACGCACACGCACACGCACACGCACACGCACACGCACACGCACACGCACACGCACACGCACACGCACACGCACACGCACACGCACACGCACACGCACACGCACACGCACACGCACACGCACACGCACACGCACACGCACACGCACACGCACACGCACACGCACACGCACACGCACACGCACACGCACACGCACACGCACACGCACACGCACACGCACACGCACACGCACACACACACACACACACACACACACACACACACACACACACACACACACACACACACACACACACACACACACACACACACACACACACACACACACACACACACACACACACACACACACACACACACACACACACACACACACACTTTCTCTTCTCTCTCCTCGGGAAAGTCTCATGTGCACCGAGCGCCTATAGACCTATTTAGTGTGACGTCACTGGTGGAAAGCGGTTCGAACAGCTGACTGCGCTAATGTTAAAGGCCGCAGGGAAGATATTGTTATCTATATTGTGAAAGAATGGCGTTCGATTATGTGATGAAAACTTGTTTTATGGGTAATTTGGATTTTTCCTCATTTTTATCACGCAAAACATGCATTCAGTAAAAACAAGCAACGTCACAATTGACGTTTCAATATTAATAGGCGGTTATGGAACATTTGTTTCCAGCAATAATTTTGTTCAAGGTTTACCAAATTTGATTGCACAAGGGGAAAGTCATTGGTTACGTCATTGCAGGCATGTGAATTGTGATTGTGTTGAGGTGAACTGATAACTACTCAAATACCTAATTTCGAAGTGGCTTGTCTGGCTTGTCAGGGAAAAATTGGTTTGTTAGGTGGTAAAAATGAGGAAAAATCCACATTACCTATTACACAACTTTTCATCACATAATCGAACGCCATTCTCCCACAATCTAGATAAGAATATCTTCCCTATGACCTTTAGCATTAGCGCAGTCAGCTGTTGGAACCACTTCCAATCAGTGACGTCATCACTAAATAGGTCTATAATGTACACAGTGGGCTTACATAACCTTTATGGAAGAGGCTTCCTCCCGCATAGAGGAATCTCCTCTCTGAACAGAATCGGCTTCCTCTCCGCTCAGAGGGCCTTCTCCAGGAGTGTAGGATCCTATTCAGTTGAGGGGGGCTTCAGCCCCCCACCGCCAACTTGGCTTCAGCGTCCCCCCCCCCCCCAACTTGGACGAGGAAGTGGATTGAATCCGGGGAGAAATCTGTATTTTTGTGGATTTTTATGATATTTTAAGCGATTTTTCCCAGCTCAGCCCCCCCCCCCCCCATCAAACTTTTCAGGAGAAGCTACGCCCCTGGCTTTCTCCTTTCCGCACAGAGGATTTCCTCTGCGCAAAGTGACCTCCTCAGACGTTTCGGAGGGGGCACATGCCCGATCCGCCCCTGAACTGGGGCAAACAGTGGCAAGATAGCAAAAGTACCTAAATTACAACTTACATATACATATATACAACTTGCACTATACAATATACATATATACACGTTTGCAGATGTAGTGTTGATAGAGTAGCGCTGAGTGTGACACGCACTCCCTCGCCAGCCGGCGCTCCGCCTTCTGAACTGACGGCGGCTGACCCGGGCCTGTCACGTGCCGAGGCCCGAGCACAGCAGCTCTGCCCACAAACTCAACCACCCAGGGGCAGCAGTAGCCACCAGGCAGGGGAGGGAGCCGACAGTGGCTGGCAGGCCGGTCGGCATATTTAGTCGAATACAAAATCCAGACCCATCAGCCCTGTCAGCCAAAACTCAAGATATTGTTTTGAAATTCGTTTTGGGCGTCGTCCATACTTGGTTTTCCAATATTCGATTCCAGTTTTTTTTTTAAATATGTTCGAAAATTTGGATTTGGTAGATTTTTTATCTCCAAAAAAAATAAGTTTTTCATCAAATAATATCAAATATCAAATCATATTCAAAAATCGGAATATGGATTGGACTGGAGAACAAACATGGACGAGGCCCAAACCGAATTTCAAAGCAATATTTCTAGTTTTGACAGACTTATAGCTCCCAAGTACCAACCTACCTATGATGGGTCTGGATGTTGTATTCGACATTGCCAGCGATATGATATGCGGCCGGTCGGAGGACCCACCTTCATAGATGTGGGTGCTGTCGGCGCAGCTGGTGACCGTGTAGAACATGTTCTGCGGTCGGTGGCAGTCCGAGGCCAGTCGGGCGCACAGCTGGCCGCTCGTGGCCGGGATCGTACCCACGTACTCCCCCGACACCGGACACGACGCCTCCTCCACGATACGCTGACCTGCCGCACACACACATATATAGTTATACGCGTCAGGCACCACCACAAAACCCTGGCCTGCGAAAACAAAATACATGCCATTTATGTTCATCGACAATGGCCTGCCATTATGTTATAGGGCCTGGAGACTGGAGTAGCCGAGAGCGTAAAATGGTGTCAGTTATGTTATAGGACCTGGAGACTGGAGTAGCCGAGAGCGTAAGATGGTGTCAGTTATGTTATAGGACCCGGAGACTGGAGTAGCCGAGAGCGTAAGATGGTGTCAGTTATGTTATAGGACCCGGAGATTGGAGTAGCCGAGAGCGTAATATGGTGTCAGTTATGTTATAGGACCCGGAGATTGGAGTAGCCGAGAGCGTAATATGGTGTCACTTATGTTATAGGACCCGGAGACTGGAGTAGGAGAGGACCTGAATTGACTGGAGTAGGAGAGGACCTGTATTGACTGGAGTAGGAGAGGACCCGGAGACTGGAGTAGGAGAGGACCTGGATTGACTGGAGTAGGAGAGGACCCGGAGACTGGAGTAGGAGAGGACCTGAATTGACTGGAGTAGGAGAGGACCTGTATTGACTGGAGTAGGAGAGGATCTGGAGACTGGAGTAGGAGAGTACCTGGATTGACTGGAGTAGGAGAGGACCTGGAGACTGGAGTAGGAGAGGACCTGGATTGACTGGAGTAGGAGAGGACCTGGATTGACTGGAGTAGGAGAGGACCTGTATTGACTGGAGTAGGAGAGGACCCGGAGACTGGAGTAGGAGAGGACCTGGATTTACTGGAGTAGGAGAGGACCCGGAGAATGGAGTAGGAGAGGACCTGAATTGACTGGAGTAGGAGAGGACCTGAATTGACTGGAGTAGGAGAGGACCTGGATTGACTGGAGTAGGAGAGTACCCGGAGACTGGAGTAGGAGAGGACCTGGATTGACTGGAGTAGGAGAGGACCTGGATTGACTGGAGTAGGAGAGGATCTGGAGACTGGAGTAGGAGAGTACCTGGATTGACTGGAGTAGGAGAGGACCTGGAGACTGGAGTAGGAGAGGACCTGGATTGACTGGAGTAGGAGAGGACCTGGATTGACTGGAGTAGGAAGAGGACCCGGAGACTGGAGTAGGAGATGACCTGGGTTGACTGGAGTAGGAGAGGACCTGGATTGACTGGAGTAGGAGAGGACCTGGATTGACTGGAGTAGGAAGAGGACCCGGAGACTGGAGTAGGAGAGGACCCGGATACTGCAGCAGGAGAGGACCTAGATTGACTGGAGTAGGAGAGGACCTGGATTGACTGGAGTAGGAAGAGGACCCGGAGACTGGAGTAGGAGAGGACCTGGATTGACTGGAGTAGGAGAGGACCTGGATTGACTGGAGTAGGAGAGGACCCGGAGACTGGAGTAGGAAAGGACCTGGATTGACTGGAGTAGAAGAGGACCAGGATTGACTGGAGTAGGAGAGGACCTGGATTGACTGGAGTATGAGAGGACCTGGAGACTGGAGTAGGAGAGGACCTGGATTGACTGGAGTATGAGAGTACCTGGATTGACTGGAGTAGGGAGAGGACCTGGATTGACTGGAGTAGGAGAGGACCCCGAGACTGGAGTAGGAGAGGACCCGGAGACTGCAGCAGGAGAGGACCTAGATTGACTGGAGTAGGAGAGGACCTGGATTGACTGGAGTAGGAA
>JAXIVJ010004828.1:75000-79329 GCA_036785665.1 Chirona hameri
ATATATATATATATATATATATATATATATATATATATATATATATATATATATATATATATATATATATATATATATATATATATATATATATATATATATATATATATATATATATATATATATATATTAATTTTGCTCTCGTGGAGCAAATCTTATTTTCTGATAGCGTGTGTATCTAAACCACTAAAATTAGCAATCATATCGCGGTCAGGTCAAAGACATTCAACAACTGCAGCAACCAGTGGCCCGGCTGGTGGGGTGATGTGGATGCCCAGTGGGGTGGTGTGACCCGGCTGGTGGGGTGGTGTGACCCGGCTGGTGGGGTAGTGTGGATGCCTAGTGGGGTGGTGTGACCCGGCTGGTGGGGTGGTGTGACCCGGCTGGTGGGGTGGGGTGACCCGGCTGGTGGGGTGGGGTGACCCGGCTGGTGGGGTGGTGTGACCCGGCTGGTGGGGTGGTGTGACCCGGCTGGTGGGGTGGTGTGACCCGGCTGGTGGGGTGGGGTGACCCGGCTGGTGGGGTGGTGTGACCCGGCTGGTGGGGTGGTGTGACCCGGCTGGTGGGGTGGTGTGACCCGGCTGGTGGGGTGGTGTGACCCGGCTGGTGGGGTGGTGTGACCCGGCTGGTGGGGTGGGGTGACTTCTACGCTGCTGAGCCCGCCCGCAGAGACCGAGCAGCAGCTGGAGCGAACACAGCTGCGTCTTCACACGCACAGTGGTGCAACAGCGGGCAGACGGAGGGTCAGGCAGGCCAAGGCCAGTCCCCGAGCAGTGTGGAGGAGCGCGGGGCACTGAAGCGACGGCCGGCGCACGGCGGAGCCCGGTTTAGCGCGAATCTAATACAAAACATGATTACGAAATTTGTGTTTCTGAGGTCTTTCACTAAAAAGGAAATAGACCGAGTTCGACAAGATTCTGACAGCGACCTCTGACAAGGACTGATCAAGAACCTGCTGAAGGGAAGACGCCGAACCCGTGTCGATATGTCGGACGACATATCGACACGGACGATCGGAGGATCACCCGGAACGGATGACGGCACCAGTTTTACTATATGGGGTCTACGTAGGAAAATAAAGCGTGTGCCGAACATTTTCCGTTGATGAATTAAACTGGCTTGACGAAGAGACAATTAGTTTCCAGACACACTGTATGGTGCGTCGTGTTTTGTCCTCTCCAACTGGTGAGTTGGAAGTCTCTATAGAGGCACTCAGGCCACCTGGTTGGTGATCCCCAGTTTTCCCGGCTGATCGCCGTCCCACTCGGAAGACGGGCCGGGCTGGGCCATACCGGGCCGGGCTGGGCCATACCGGGCCGGGCTGGGCCATACCGGGCCGGGCCGGACCATACCGGGCCGGGCTGGACCATACCGGGCCGGGCTGGGCCATACCGGGCCGGGCTGGACCATACCGGGCCGGGCTGGACCATACCGGGCCGGGCTGGACCATACCGGGCCGTGTCGGTGCTGCGGGCGGTGCAGTGTTGCTGCAGTCTGCAGACGCTCAGTGCCACCGGGTCGGATCCTCCCCCGACATTACTGCGGTGGCTGCACACATTCCTCCGCCGCAGTACGCCGCGCCGCACCGCACCGGGGTCGCCAATTGGACGGGCAAATTGCCGGGTCAGGCCGCGCCAGCACGAGCACAAATCACCCGACACGGGCCGATACGATCGGCCGGCGTTACCTCGCCGGTGGCCGCCAGACTGCCGCGGGTCGACACGTCACCCCCGGACTGCCGCAGTCACCGGCAGGTCAGTCCGCCGGCCTGCCACAGTCACCGGCAGGTCAGTCCGCCGGACTGCCGCAGTCACCGGCAGGGCAGTCCGCCAGACTGCCGCAGTCACTCACGGGTCACGGGTCATGCCGCCGCCGCACCAGCACTCACCGAGCTGCAGCTCCATCACGTTGACGCCCCGCTCCTTCAGCCAGATGCAGTTGTAGGTCTCCTCGCCACTGCCGGAGGACCAGCCGTCAGCCGTGGGGAAACTCACAGCGACAACCAAACGGCCAGCACCAGCTAAATTAGTGCACACATATAGAAGGACAATGTTTGATGTGATATATTTTATAGTTTCATGTTCCGTCTGGCAAGCCACTTTAGTCACGTAACCAATGTTATGTCTCTCGTTATTGCGCCTTATCTGCTTTGCATCCAATTAATATATTTGCCACAGTCCAAAAGTATTTTATGGCGATTAGTTTGGAAGCCAATACATTGCAAATTAGTCACAACTCACAAATTAACTAATCCCAATTTAAGCACATGAGATCCAGTAGCATTGCACAACGTCTCGGTAGCAAAGCACAACTATGGTCGGATTCAGGGGGGGGGGGCAAAGGAGCCATGCCCCCCCCCCCCGCCAACCGCCTGAAATCGGTGTAAAATTTACACATTTCCTGATATATAAAATAATCTAAGCAACTTTGATTACGGAAATTGTGTTTTAAATCAGCTCTCAATGCATAAGTATGCGAAATCCGATAGTTTTCAGAATTGTGTGAGACTTTTTGGGATCCCCCCCCCCCCCCCCAACACCCGTTCTGGATCCACCTTTGAGCACAATGTAGGTACATACCGTGACTGTGACCCTGCACTCACCAGTGTGATCTGGAGTAGATGACGAACTTCTCGTCTCCGCCGCCGACGCAGCGCGCTGTGTAGCTGCGGAAGCTCTTCACGTCCTTGTAGACGATGGTGTTGCCGTTCACGTGCGCGTGCTGCCAGTGTCCCTGCGCCCAGTCGGGGAAGGTGCAGGTGGCGCGGCGCACAGCCGGCGGCCACGGCCGCGACGGCGCCGCGTACAGCACCAGTCGCTCGTGGCCGTGCGTGGCGTTCTCCAGCCGATCGTGGCAGGACGCGTCCGACGACAGAGACAAGAAGATCCGGCCCGAGCCCACCTCCTCCTGGTACATCTGACGGGAGGACAGGGGTGGTTTGAGCCCACCTCCTCCAGGTACATCTTACGGGAGGACAGGGGTGGTTTGAGCCCACCTCCTCCCGGTACATCTTACGGGAGGACAGGGGTGGTTTGAGCCCACCTCCTGGTACATCTGACGGGAGGACAGGGGTGGTTTGAGCCCACCTCCTCCTGGTACATCTGACGGGAGGACAGGGGTGGTTTGAGCCCACCACCTCCCGTTACATCTGACGGGAGGACAGGGGTGGTTTGAGCCCACCTCCTCCCGGTACATCTGACGGGAGGACAGGGGTGGTTTGAGCCCGCCTCCTCCTGGTACATCTTACGGGAGGACAGGGGTGGTTTGAGCCCACCTCCTCCTGGTACATCTTACGGGAGGACAGGGTTGGTTTGAGTCCACCACCTCCCGGTACATCTGACGGGAGGACAGGTGTGGTTTGAGCCCTCTTCCTCCTGGTACATCTGACGGGAGGACAGGGGTGGTTTGAGCCCACCTCCTGGTACATCTGACGGGAGGACAGGGGTGGTTTGAGCCCACCACCTCCTGGTACATCTGACGGGAGGACAGGGATGGTTTGAACCCACCTCCTCCTGGTACATCTGACGGGAGGACAGGGGTGGTTTGAGTCCACCACCTCCCGGTACATCTGAGTGGACGGTGCTCCTTGTAAAGCTGTTTTCTCCCGACAGCAGCGGCTGACTGGCATTACGTGTCCGGACGCCGCGAGACGGTGATCTGGCAGAATGACGGCTTTTAAATATAGACTGGACTCCTCTGCTGTCCAAGCAATCGGGAGTCCGGACAGCGGACAGTGGGCTGACTGTGGGCAGTCCGGACAGCGGACAGTGGGCCGACTGTGGGCAGTCCGGACAGCGGACAGTGGGCCGACTGTGGGCAGTCCGGGACAGCGGACAGTGGGCTGACCGTGGGCAGCCAGGACAGCGGACAGTGGGCTGACCGTGGGCAGTCCGGACAGCGGACAGTGGGCCGACTGTGGGCAGTCCGGACAGCGGACAGTGGGCTGACCGTGGGCAGCCAGGACAGCGGACAGTGGGCTGACCGTGGGCAGTCAGGACAGCGGACAGTGGGCTGACCGTGGGCAGTCCGGACAGCGGACAGTGGGCCGACTGTGTGCAGTCTGGACAGCGGACAGTGGGCTGACCGTGGGCAGCCAGGACAGCGGACAGTGGGCTGACCGTGGGCAGTCCGGACAGCGGACAGTGGGCTGACCGTGGGCAGTCCGGACAGCGGACAGTGGGCCGACTGTGTGCAGTCTGGACAGCGGACAGTGGGCTGACCGTGGACAGTCCGGACAGCGGACACGGTCGTGTTCAGTAACCATTTCATGAACGTTCTAGGAGCGCGTTGCGTGCCACTACCTTTCATTGAGCAGGCGGCACTGGCGGG
>JAXIVJ010004829.1:0-79327 GCA_036785665.1 Chirona hameri
ATGCGCCCAACACTCTGACGCACAGGCGCCAGTCCGCTTGGCAGCAGTTGGCATCAACGTCATCTGCAATAGCTTTCAATTGTGGTGCCCCATTAGACAGAGACCTGCTGCACGCCGATGTCTCCATTTATGCATTAACCTTATGTGGGTTGCGTAGGCGATCGGGGGCAACATCATGACGGGCAGCCCCATCTCGGACCTGGTGCCTCTGCTGATGTCAGCCGACAGCCAGCTGACGCTGATGACGTCATCGGGAGAGAAGAGGACCGTGCCGATCCGAGGTTTCTACACAGCCTACCGCAGAAATGCCGCCAGAGCGGATGAGATTCTGCTGTCAGTCACTGTGCCCTTCACGGCAGAGGTGAGAGAAATACCATACTGAACTGCTCAGTTGATCATTTGGAAAATGGTGTAATTGACAACAACGATATCATAGTCACATTATCGACTCAAAGGCGGATCAAGAACGGGTGTCTTTTTTTGTGGGGGGGGGGGGGGGGGGGTCAGATTTCGCGTCCTTATGAATTGATAGCTGATTTAAAAAAAAAAAATCCTTAGTAAAAGTTGCTTAGATTGTCTTCTATTTCAGGAAGTGTGTCAATTTTGCGCCGATTTCAGGCGGTTTGGGGAGGGCATAACCCCTTTGCCCCCCCCCCCCTGGATGCGCCCATGATAAGCGTCATTGAATTGTCTCAAATGTGATAGTTACTCACAATGTTAACTATCAAAGACCAATTTTACGGAGTGAAATAATGAAACAGCATGGGCAAAAAGCAATCCACGTTTAATTTCGAATTATTAAATCATTTGCTGAGGCATGTACCTAATTATGTCATTTGTACTTCTAGATTTCAACACAAGTACTACCTACTACCTAGAGTCCGAACCCTTTCGAAACTTCATAAATGATAGTTCGACTTCGAGAATCCGCTACTGATCACCTTTTTTACATGTTTTAACATGCCCTTCGATTGTAATTACAGAACGAGTTCTTCATGGGCTTCAAGCAGGCCCATCGCCGGGATGATGATATAGCCATCGTCAACGCTGGATTCTTTGTGCGCATGCGCGACCAGAAGGTCGAGTGTCTCCGCGCCACCTACGGAGGAATGGCAGCAACAGCCGTCTCCGCGACAAAGGCTGAACAGGCGCTGGTTGGCAGGCAAGTTGTTGTAAAGGGCAACTCTAATCTGGCCTGTGAGAGCTGGAGCGGTTCGCTCCTATACTGCTCCATGGCACTGTTAACATCGATGGCACCTCCATCGATGGCACTGTTAACAGCGATGTAGGGCAGACCGGGACAGCGTGCACCCGTTAAGGTTTGGATGAGCTATGCTGTTAGTTTTGAGCGAGATTGGCTAAATAATGTTGATAAAACGAACCGGTAATGAAATCTTATTCTAATAAAAATGCACGTTTAACCCTTAGAAAATGAATGTAGTAACAAAAATTGAGAAAATTAAAGTAATGCAGATTGGGCGCTTGGCCTCGATTCCTGGGGCAAAGCGCCCCTGCCTTGGGGCAAAACGCTTCCCGTGCATTTCTGGTTGGGGTTAATCGCCCCTTTCATAATTAAATAATTAAACAAATACTGCGTGTTTGTGACGAATGAACGATTTTCAGACATCTTTGCACTTCCATCTGTTCTTAGGTTTTATTTTTATTAATTTTACCTCATTTGTGTTTTCAATTTAATTTAACTTAAAGGGATTATACGGATTTTACACGGAATAATTTAGTTACATAGTAAAACGAACTTATAAAGGTGGTAGAAGTCCCACGGTAGCCACATTTATGCTGGAAATTACCTCTTTTGCACGTAAGGACATTTCGAAGTGCGCGGTGGTCACCGCGTACTTTCTGCAGGACCGGCTGAGGCAGAGCCAGTCATCTCTTTTATGCTAATACAAACACAATAATAAAAAACACAATGCTAATAAAACACGTCCATGAAGACAGCAACGTATTCGTATTCGTATTCAAATACGTATTCAAAGTTACTCCGATTTCGCCCAAATTTGCACGCGATAAGCCCAATGACGTCAGTACTCAGCTTATCAAGTTATATGCGCATATACCAAACGGTTTGACCTACAGAGGTCACAATAGGTCAAACAGGTCAAACACGCAGTACCCCATAACTTTTCACCTAATTGACTTCGCTAAATATTTCATGATTCAAAAATACTCGGAACTGGGTGAAAATCATGAACAAACCAAGATTGGACCAGCCCGGGTCACTGTTTGACCTCAGGTCAAAAATGTCTATTTATGCAATGGGTGATAACTATTTGCGCGGTACCCTATATAATCTCAGAAAACACACTTCTATATGTAATTGAGCACAGAACCATGCGCAAGTGACCATAGTTTATGCACAACACAACAGATGATCTTACTCTGCTACCGTGTGTCAAACAAACACGTGCAAAAATACGGTTTTGGCCGCAAAATCGCGGTACCGCATAACTCCTACAATAATTGAATTAAACGAGTCATCCCAGTGCCACAATTTTCGCATTAGCACATAGAGGGTGCACAACAAAACATTTTATCCGAAAATGTCACCGTGTGACCTCAGGTCACGTCCACATTTTTCATTGCGGCTTTTTAGACCATGACGGGATACCGCATAACTCTTTCCCTAAACGACTTGGGGAAATCCGTCCAATAGCTTAGTATTCACAAAAGACCATAAATGGTGGAAAAAGAGCGACCTAACTCCTTCATGTCACCGTTTGACCTCAGGTCACGGCATAAGTTACCGTTATGGCACACGGCAGAAGGGCACGGTAACGCATAAGTTTCCCCAAAACCACTTAGAGAGCCGATTCCACCACCATCGCCTTCCCTTTAACCCACCAAAGGTGCACAACTCAAGATTTGAACCCTCCAGGTCACCGTTTGATCTCAGGTCACCTGGAAAGGCGCTAATATCCATTTAACGAGGCGTCCAAATACGTATTCGTTGTTTACCAATCGATTGTGTTAAAATGTATACCAAATGTTGGTATCTATGAGTATATTCCAAACCTAAAAGTATTTCTAGCTGAGGTCAATCGTTTGACCTCGGGAGGTCATAGAGTGCCTGCTAGGTCAAATATCGGGTACCGCATAACTTTTTCCCTAAAGTATTTACCGAAGTTTTTTCAACGGCTAAATATTCCCACCAGCCTATAGATGGTGCTAAAAGAGCGACCTAATCCCTTCGGGTCATCGTTTGACCTCAGGTCAAGACATAATTTACCGTTATAGCAAACGGCAGAAGGGCGCGGTACCGCATAAGTTTTCCCCAAAACCACTTAGAGAACCCAAACCACCACCATCGCTTTCCCTTTAACCCACCGAAGGTGCACAACACAAGACTTGACCCCTTCAGGTCACCGTTTGACCTCAGGTCACCTGGAAAGTCGCTAATATTCATTTAATGAGCCGTGCAAATACGTATTCGTTGTTTACCAATCGATTGTGTTCAAAATTATGTTTTGTCTATGAGCATATTCGAAAACTAACAGCATTTCTCGCTGAGGTCAATCGTTTGACCTCGGGAGGTCATAGAGTGCCTGCGATGTCAAATCTCGGGTACCGCATAACTTTTTCCCAAAGTATTTACCGAAGTTTTTACAATTGCTAAATATTCCCACCAGCCTATAGATGGTGCACAAATAGCGACCTAACCCCTTCAAGTCATCGTTTGACCTCAGGTCACGGCATAAGTTACCATTATGACACGAGAGAATGACGCGGTACGGCATAAGTTTCCCCAAAAGCACTTAGAGAACCCATTCCACCATCATCGCCTTCCCTTTAACCAACCGAAGGTGCACAACTCAAGACTTGACCCCTCTAGGTCACCGTTTGACCTCAGGTCACTTGGAAAGGCGCTAATATCCATTTAACGAGCCCTTCAAATACGTATTCATTGTTTACCTGCCGATTGTGTTCAAATGTATATCAAATGTTGGTGTCTATGAGTATAGTCGAAACCTAAAAACATTTATTTCCAAGGTCAATTGTTTGACCTCGGGAGGTCATAGAGTGCCTGAGAGGTCAAATCTGGGGTACCGAATAACCTTTTTCCTAAAGTACTTACCGAAGTCGTTTAACGGCTAAATATTCCCACCAGCCTATAGATGGTGCACAAAGAGCGACCTAGCACATTCAGGTCATTGTTTGACCTCAGGTCACGACATAATTTAGCGTTATGGCACACGGGAGAATGACGCGGTACGGTATAAGTTTTCCCAAAATCACTTAGAGAACTTTAAGGTCTCGAATATACTCATAGACACCAACATTTGATATAAATTTGAACACAATCGATTGGTAAACAGAGATTACGTATTGCGACGCCACGTTAAATAAATATTAGCGGCTTTCCAGGTGACCTGAGGTCAAACGGCGACCTGGAGGGGTCAAGTCTTGAATTGTGTACCTTCGGTGAGTTAAAGGGAAGGCGATAGCGGTGGAATGGGATATCTAAGTGATTTGGGGAAAAACGTATGCGGTACCGCGCCCTTCTGCCGTGTGCCATAACGTAATTTATGCCGTGACCTGAGGTCAAACAATGACCTGAAGGGGTTAGGTCGCTTTTTTGCACCGTCTATAGGCTGGTGGGAATATTTATCCGTTGAAAACTTCGGTAAATACTTTAGGAAAAATGTTATGCGGTACCCGACATTTGACCTCGCAGACACTATGACCTCCCGAGGTCAAACGATTGACCTCATCAAGAAATACCTTTAGGTTTAGAATATACTCATAGACACCAACATTTGGTATACATTTGAACACAATCGATTTATACACAACGAATACGGTATTTGGACGGCTCGTTTAATGGATATTAGCGACTTTCCAGGTGACCTGAGGTCAAACGGTGACCTGGAGGGGTCAAATCTTGAGTTCTACATCTTCGGTCGGTTAACGCTATTAGTGGCAGGCTCCTGGCTACCCCTATTAATGGCGGGGGGATTCGACCCCCCCCCCCCCCCCCCCCCCACCCCCTTCCCTCTCCCCCGCAGAATTCGAGAACAACCCGTCTGATTTCACAAATCAAACGGCGTTCGATTTCCCTCAACACGATCTATATTTCTAAGAATAAATTTCCTAATTCTTTAATAGAGGGGCAACAGGGGGGCAAAAACTAACCAAATTAGAGGTATATTTGATCCACCACAGCTGTCATGTTTATCAACCTATTTGAACGCAACTAATGGAAATATTGAATTGGGGATTGATATGCGATGGTGACTTTGGAAAATTCACAAATAATAGGCGTTTGCAGGTCACTAAATATGGGGGTGAAATAAATGCGTAATAAAACCAACTTTTGTGGGCCGTTTTGGACAAATGAAATGGTGCGTTATTGTGACATCAGACACAACAGTTATAAAGCATATTTTAATCCATAGGCGGTGCCAGGTTAGCGAAAAAGTGAGGCAAAATAGATAACAAATAACTTCCTGTAAACCTGTTTTCAAGTCCCTGAAACCGCCTCTGCCGTGCAATATTTATCATAGTTCACTAACATCAACTAATTTGCACTTGTTCCAATCACCGTAAACCTATGTAACTCCTTTATACTTCAGGCTGTTAGGAAGAAGCTGTGAAGATCGCATCTCCGTATTATCGCCAAATGTCGCCGAAAAAAAAACTCCAAAAACCGCGCCCTGGAACCGACTCTGTTAAGATTAGGAACTCAAAACTTTGACTCCATATGCGGAAATAAATTCTAGGAAACGTTCAAATATGTAATGAGTCTACTCTGAGCCGTTCCGGAAATATCTGCGAAAAACCTAAGGGGTGGGCAGAATCTGCCCCTCCCCTCCTGTCACTAATAGGGTTAAAGGGAAGGCGATGGTGGTGGATTGGGTTCTCTGAGTGATTTAGGGAAAAACTTATGCGGTACCGCGCCTTTCTGCCGTTTGCTATAACGGTAACTTATGCCGTGACCTGAGGTCAAACGATGAACTGAATGAGATATGTCGCTCTTTGTGCCCCAGCTATAGGCTGGTGGGAATATTTAGCCGTTGAAAAAACTTTGGTAAGTACTTTAAGTAAAAAGTTATGCGGTACCCGAGATTTGACCTCGCAGGCACTCTATGACCTCTCGAGGTCAAACGATTGACCAAAACAAGAAATGCTTTTAGGTTTAGAATATACTCATAGACATCAACATGTGGTATACGTTTGAACACAATCGATTGGTAAACAACGAATACGTATTTGGACGGCTCATTAAATGGTTATTAGCGACTTTCCAGGTGACCTGAGATCAAACGGTGACCTGGAGGGATCAAGTCTTGAGTTGTGCACCTTCGGTGGTTAAAGGGAAGGCGATGGTGCTGGAATAGGTTGTCTTGGTGATTTTGGGAAAACTTATGCGGTACCGCGCCCTTCTGCCGTGTGCCATAACGGTAACTTATGCCGTGACCTGAGGTCAAACGATGAACTGAAGGGGTTAGGTCGCTCTTTTTGCACCATCTATGGTCTTTTGTGAATATTAAGCTATTGAACGGATTTCCCTAAGTCGTGTAGGAAAAAATGTATGCGGTACCCCGTCATTGTCTAAAAAGCCGCAATAAAAAATGTGGACGTGACCTGAGGTAAAACGGTGACATTTCCGGAATAAATGTTTTGTTTGCACCATCTATGTGCTAATGCGAAAATTGTGGCACTGGGATGACTCGTCTACTTCAATTATCGTAGGAGTTATACGGTACCGCGATTTTTGGCCAAAACCGCATTTGTCACGTGTTTTTGTGACCTAAGGTAACACGGTAGCAGAGTAAGGTCATCTGTTGTGTTGTGCATAAACTATGGTCACTTGCGGATGGTGCTGTGCTCAATTGCATATACAAGTGCGTTTTCTGAGATTTTATAGAGTATCGCGCAAATAGTTATCACCCATTGCAAACATACATTTTTGACCTGAGGTCAAACAGTGAACCGGGCTGGTCCAATCTTGATTTGTGCGTGATCCTCACCCTGTACCGAGTATTTTTGAATCAGGAAATGTTTCTCTAAGTCAATTAGGTGAAAGGTTATGGGGTACCGCGTATTAGACCTCTTTGACCTATTGTGACCTCTGTAGGTCAAACCGTTCGTTCAAAACCGTAGAAAGAAGAGAAACATGTTTACATGTTTTTCTGAGTTCGAAGATTTCCACCGGGCCGTCGCTCGGAAAGTGGGAGGAGCTTGTGTGTGTGTGTGTGTGTGTGTGTGTGTGTGTGTGTGTGTGTGTGTGTGTGTGTGTGTGTGTGTGTGTGTGTGTGTGTGTGTGTGTGTGTGTGTGTGTGTGTGTGTGTGTGTGTGTGTGTGTGTGTGTGTGTGTGTGTGCGTGCGTGCGTGCGTGCGTGCGTGCGTGCGTGCGTGCGTGCGTGCGTGCGTGCGTGCGTGCGTGCGTGCGTGCGTGCGTGCGTGCGTGCGTGCGTGCGTGCGTGCGTGCGTGCGTGCGTGCGTGCGTGCGTGCGTGCGTGCGTGTGTGTGTGTGTGTGTGTGTGTGTGTGTGTGTGTGTGTGTGTGTGTGTGTGTGTGTGTGTGTGTGTGTCCAACGGAGCATATTGGCACGTGGAGCCCAAACGGCTGGGCCAATTTCGACGCAGGTGGCACCGTTCCATGCGGCAACACGGGGGACAGATGATGGTACCGTTTTCTGGTCACTTGATGGCACGTGGTACGTGCAAAGTGCCAAAAAGTGGGCGTCATCATTGTTTTATTTTTTCGTCTCCTCAGGTCACACGGTTGGTGACACAGACTTGATACTTGCAGGTCACGTGGGCGATACAGCGACCCAACATCCGGTGTGATCGTCGACCCCGAGGGGGCAAAATAAACCTCCCAGGGGTAAAACCAAATTACGATTTTGAAGGAGCGGGCCTCCGCTGTCAGCTGGTGCCGCCGGCTGTGGATACTGTTCCGCACAGCACTGAGGCACGCCGCCCAGTGGCGGCTTGTGGTGACGTCACAGTCTGAGGTCACTGCAACGGTCAATCAGCGGTGGCCTGGCAGGCTGGGGCCAAACTAGAGGCCGGCAATGCGATCGGGGCATTGCCGGGGGGTCAAAATCGTACGATAATTTCGTAGTTTGGCCCCAGCCGGCCAGGTCACCGCTGACTGGCCGTTGCGGTGACCTCAGACTATGACGTCACCACAAGCCGCCACTGGGCGGCGTGCCGGCCGGCTCTCAGTGCTGTGCGGCGCAGTATCCTGCTGTACGGCACAGTATCCACGGCCGGCCGGCACCAGCTGACAGCGGAGGCCCGCTCCTTCAAAATGGTAATTTGGTTTTACCCCCTGGGGGGTTTATTTCGCCCCCTCAGGATCGGCGGCCATTAATGGATTTTGGGCCGCTGTATCGCGCACGTGACCTGCGAGTAGCAAGTTTGTGTCACCAACCGTGTGACTTGAGGAGGCGAAAAACGAAAAAATTATGGCGCCCACGTTTTGGTACTTGGCACGTGTCATGTGCCATCTATTGACCCGCAAATGATATCATCATCTGTGCCACGTTTGGCCGCATCGACTGGTGCCACACGCGTCGAAATCGACCTGGCCGTTTGGGCTCCACGTGCCAATATGCTCCGTTGGACAGACACACGCACACGCAAACGCACACGCACACGAACTCACACAAGCTCCTCCCACTTTCCGAGCGACGGCCCAGTGGAAATCTTCGAACTCTGAAAAACATGTAAACATGTTTCTCATCGTTCTACGATTTTGAATTACGGAATTATCGTATGATTTTCACCCCAAGGCAATGCCCCGATCGCATTGCCGGCCTCTATTAGAGTCCCGTAAGTTTTGAATTGCATAATCATTTTGTGATCCAGTGTAAGACTTGACCATCGAATCAGATGACCATCGAATTTGATGCAGATTCTAAGATAAAAATGGTGGACAGTAATACCGATCAAGTACTCGTTATTTGTATTTGTATTTGCATTTATTGATAAATCACCAACAGGCACAAAACCCGGTTACAGGTGAAGTCAGGCGAAGTTATCTGATACAAGTCTCGAAAAACGCCAAAGTTTTAACGCTGATAATTGATGGAATAATGGACTAAATGAGCGTTGAGGTCCATGCTATTTGTCTTAAACGTGTTTAAAGCTCATACAACTGCAAAAGAGTGCATTTCCTTTCAGGACGGAAACCCGTATAATCCCTTTAAAAGGAAGAGTGTTACGTGCCCAAACATAATTAAACACACACGGTCTGCTTCGCCCTCTGATGTCAACTGACCATGGACGCGGCAAATAGCGCTTTGTTCCGGTAATCAAGTCCCGCATTATCCTGCGCAGCCATATCAGTACGGTCCAATCCAGTTCTGAGCATGATGGCTGTTAGAGGCTCTCAGGATTGTGTGTAAACCAAATAACAATAATATGAAAATTGTTATGTTGCGTAGGTGTCTGTCTTTCTCGGCAGCCCGCGACATGCAGCACGGCCACACTCGGCGGGTCCGGGCTCATAACTGTATGTATTATGTATGTATGAAAACATGAACTATCCACACGAATGAGGTTTTTACAGTTGTTTGTCATGTTGGCAGGTTACACAGGGTACAATACAAAACACATCAGCATGCACTTTCACACTTCCACACACGCATAAAACTCAGTGCACCTCGCATGTCACGTCAGGTATGGCGCCCTGGCTCCAGGCTACGCTTCAGCTCTCTCATGAACTTGCCAGCAGACATGCACTCGAAGTCGCGTGGCAGACCGTTCATATTGCGCGCAGCGCGGTAGGCAAAGCGCCTCTTTCCGGCCTCTGTCCTGACCCGAGGAAGAGATAGGTGGTGGTCCTGTCGGGTCGTTCGAGAGTGCGCCGGTCTCTCACAGTTGTGAGAAAATAGACCGGCGAGACTCTCCGGCTCAGCGGTGCTGCGGACTTTGTGGAGAAGACAGAGGGTTTGATAAAGGAAGAGGTCGGGAGCATCGAGCCACCCCAGTGCTTCCCGCACCTCCGAAATGTGGTCAAACTTGCGTTTTCCGGAAACGACTCGCGCTGCTAAGTTGATGAGTTTTTGAATGCGATGCAGGTTTTTGGCAGAGCCGTTTCCGTACACGACCAAACAGTAACGAATGTGAGAGAACACTAGGGCGGTGACGATTTCGGGAAGTATTTGTAACGGGAGGTAGTGACGGATATGGGATAGACTGACAAGGATACCGCAGCACTTACGGTAGAGGGCTGACACATGAGCGTCCCAGGTGAGGTGCTGATCAAAAATGACACCCAAGTTGCGTGCCTCTGAGTGAGGTACCAGGTAAGTGTCACGGAACTTGATAGTAAACTGAGGAAGTGAGCGCAAATTTGTCGTGATCCGATGGTAAGGAGTTCGAACTTCCTTACGTTAACTTTAAGCCCATTGCAATGAAATTAGTCCCCAAGAGAAGCGAGAGCCGACTCCATGCGGGCGATAAGCGCTGGCATACAAGATTTTGGTTCCGAAATCATGACTTGAGTATCATCGGCATATTGCACCACAATCGCATCAGCCGCATGAAGACTCAAGTCATTTGCAAACGCGCTGAAGAGAATGGGTCCGAGCGATGAGCCCTGAAAGACCCCTTGATTTATATCACGCGGAGTGGACGTTGCAATCTTGCCATCAGAGCCAGGGAAGCTAACACTCTGAGTGTGACCGTGCAAGTAATTTTGGAACCACAAAGTGTCTATGCCGAGAGCCTGAAGTTTGACTAACAGTTTTCCATGGTGAATGACGTCAAAACATTTGCTTAAGTCAATCAAACAAAGCAAAGCAATTTTACCAGAGTCGACAGCCGAGAACATGTGGTCAGTGATACAAGTGAGCGCCGTCTCCGTAGAGTGCCGCGGGCGGCACTCTACGGAGACTCTACGGAGAGCGGCACAACTGTATTCGTCTCAAACAATGCGGGGCAGCGCCAGCGCCACCACACGGACAAACAGCTAATCGCTATGCCACAGGAAGTGGGGCAACACTTTACCTTCAAAACATAACATCTCCCCTGAGGCTGAGGCTGCACTGACACAAAACATAACATCTCCCCTCCTGGGGCTGAGGCTGCACTGACACAAAACATAACAAGAATGATAAAGTCAGAAATTTGCGCATCGATAACGAGTTTATTCTCGTTAGTTCCAATCCTCAAAATGCTCAAATTTTACATAACAACGATGACAAACTTCCTTACTGCACAGCGTTGTCACCGGACGTGATGCTGAACCGGGAAGACCGGCGCCAGTTTAATTTTTTGCGTACTCTCTGAGATGACGCTGTCACCTTTGCTCAAGGTCATTGCAACTCCGAAATATTGAGTATTGACATCGGGCGAATTACCCCGGGGGTGCGCTTTGCCCCGTTCTGCCCTATCGCTGCCATACCGGAGTTGGTAGAGAAAACTTCTCGATGACACTGTCAACATGATGTCTGTGTGCCCTGCAGGACCTGGGACGACTCGCTGCTTCAAGAGGCCGTCTCGCTGCTGCTGCAGGATCTGCCACTCGAGCCCAGCGCCCCGGGCGGGATGACAGAGTACAGGCGGACGCTCACTCTCAGTTTCTTCTTCAAGTTCTACATCCAGACGTGCGGCTGGCTCACAGGAAAGGTTGACGACAACTGCAGCTCCGTTCTGGGGAAGTTCCACAGACCAACGCCGGCGTCCTCGCAGCTTTTCCAAGTGGTGAGTGACTGTGGTACCACAGTTCCGAAGCATAGGTTCTTAGCAGTTCTAGCAGCATAACTAGCAGTTCCTACTAGTTGCACTTTTGCATGCACTTTTCTTAACATCATGCGCTCTAGTCTATGCCATCTAACACGTACGTTTATATAACGTGTATACCATATTATATATATTATATATATTACGTTTATGCGTTTATAATTTACGTACGTTTATAATTACGTACGTTTATCATTTATCACACAGTTCTGATATGCTCGAGTCAACGTATAGACTGCATGATAAAATGGTACAATAACTACTATTTTCTACTTCTACTAAGTTGCTACTACTCATTATTATTAATAACAGCAACCACTAACGAAACTACTAACTAATAATATTTGTTATGCCTGGTGAAACTGCGTCACAACTCACTCTGCCTCGGAAGGCGTGAAGGCCCAGCTGACCAGTGGTCCATCCTCTCCGCGCTATTCAGGTACCTGACGATCAGCCGGTGCACGACCTGGTGGGACGGCCTGTGGCGCACGTCTCGGCCTTGAAGCAGGTGACCGGAGAGGCCCAGTACCTGGATGACATCCTGCCGCTGGCCTGCGAGCTGCATGCCGGCTTTGTTTTCTCGTCTCGAGCGCACGCGCGCATCATGTCAGTGGACGCCCAAGAAGCGCTCAAGGAGCCAGGCGTCACCCACTTCATCAGCGCCAAGGACCTGCCGCCGGAGCGAAACATGTAAGCGTATACACTGTTTGCGAGAGTCTGTGGATTCAGAAAATTGTATTGTTATAAGTCATTCTTGCCTAATTTCGTCGTAAGGAGGTAACAAGCAGGTGCGTGTTGGAATACCTTTGCAAATGTGTATACATATACTTACATACTGCATACAACCAAATGGTATTATCATGTGACGGCACCTTCTGTTCTGTCTTCAGAACAGTGCGCATTGGAAAGGTCGAGATTGTGTACCCAACAAAACAACATTTTTGACAATGGTATTTGTCGTTGGTAGAACCGGCCCATCGCCCCACCATCAGGATGAAGAAGTGTTTCGAGCTGAGACGGTCACCTCGATGGGCCAGGTGATTGGCATCGTTCTGGCCGGCGACCGAGCGACCGCGCAGTGTGCGGCCAACAAGGTCAAGGTCACTTACGAAGATCTGCCTGCGGTCATCACCATCGAGGTAATGTTCAGAAATCACCATATTCGTTGATGAGTAAGATTGTTCGCTTTTAATGTGGTTACTCCACTCTTTCTTCACTAGGCTTCATTTATTTGACCTTGTCCAGCCCAGAAATCGCAGAAATGAATGCGTATCGAACGGGATATTTCGTTCGATCGAGCGGGTCGAACCGGATATTGAACGAACAGTGACGTAATGGTTCAGGATTTCACGTGCTCAGGGCTCCGAGAAACAGAACCGGAGCTGAACATAGAAGTTGGAATGCCTCTCAGTTGTAACCCTGTTGTTTCGTTTTCAGGACGCAATCCGTGAGAACTCGTTCATGCCGACGGTTCACTACTTTGAGCACGGAGACGTGGAAGCCGCCCTGTCCACCGCTGCTCATGTCGTCGAGGGCTCGGTCCGCATGGGAGGGCAGGAGCACTTCTATTTGGAGACGGTTGGTTGCATTGCCGTTCCGAAGGAGGACAACGAGATGGAAGTGCACGCCTCGACGCAGGGACTGCATTGTAGCCAGGTACTGCTGCCCCGCCCACCGCCCTACCCGCTTACGAGTAGATATTGAGCTTGTGCGTACATACAAAGCCATTTCCGGGATCCGCATCTAGACGCGTAAATGACGCAATTGTTCCCGCTGAAGCTCTGAAACCACGCGGCCTTTTTGATCTCCTGAAAAACATGCCAGGCTAACTGGTAGTAGATTTACATGTTGGCGATCTTCTAGTATGAAAAATTCACGTAGCTTGTATCACATGTTATGTTTCTGAAAACATATTATTATAATTTGTCCGCTCCTTTCTAAGAACCCATTGCAGACTTCGCACGAATGACGTATGACGCTGCTGCAGCTGAAAAATTCGAAGCTAGACTCATTTTATACAAGATGTTACTTGCATTTATTTCACAAGGCATTTGAACCTCCAAATCCACTTCTCTATTCTCCGTTGCTCACGTATTCGTCGGTTCTGAACAGCTGTGGTTTGTGCGTCCGTGCAACAGATGTTGATTGCTCGCGCGCTGGGTGTTCCTGCCAACCGCATCGTCTGCAAGGCGAAGCGAATTGGAGGAGGGTTCGGTGGCAAAGAGACACGCACCTGCGCCATATCTACTTCAGTGGCAGTGGCAGCCAACAAGTGAGATTATTCTTCCCGTAGAGCGGCAGGGTCTCACTGCGAGATAAATGGATTCGAATACAAAGATATTTGTTTGTTCAAAGCATGTTATCCCATTACTTGGTCAATGTTTGTGCGTTGCGGTTGGTTGTTCACTTTGATATAGCCGTCAGCAGATCGGCTTGCCCATGTCCCATGCCATTCCATCAGTTTGTAGCTAAGCGCTGCATCAGTTGACGGCACGTTTGTCTGGTGTGGTGGCAGGGCCGGTCGTCCAGTGCGAGCCATTCTGGAGCGGGATGAGGACATGGCCTGCATGGGCACCCGGCACCCGCTGCTGGGCAAATACAGAGCCGGAGTCACCGCCGAAGGAAAACTGACCGGCGTCGAGCTGCAGCTCTACATCAACGGCGGCTTCAGCCACGATCTTTCCTTGGGTGTGAGTCTAGCGGGTTCAGTCGTAATCTGTATCTGGGGATGTGTCAGGGGATTTCAAGCACGACTTTCGGACCTCAAGGCTTTCGGAGACATAAAGCAATGCAATGTTTAAATATTTGCTAGCAATTTTGCTTGGAATTCAGTTTCATTACAACCATCGGAAATATAAAGCGGCTCTATTGCAGCAATTATGGAGGCAAGAACCTAAAAAGGACCCATAATTTAACTCGCTGTCGCTGTTTCTGCTGTACACTTCGTTTTTGCAAACACAACGCTTAAAGGGAAATCATGACCTTTTTCCACAACAATAGAGTTATCACTTGAAATCGAAAGACGAGGCCAAACTATATTGTAAATGTATTACATTTTGCATATAAACATTCCTACCGAAAGATAGTTCCAGTGAAAGTTGATAAGCGTTCCACGGTATCGCTCTGTACAGGTGATGTCTCGAACGAGCACCTCGTGCGACAACGCGTACTACTACCCGACGTTCCGGATCACGGGGAAAGTGTGCTTTACCAACACGCCCTCCAACACGGCCTTCCGTGGCTTCGGTGGTCCGCAGGGCTGCATGGTGGCCGAGGCATTGATGGATGACATCTCCACCCAGCTGGGGCTCGACCCCACCCAGGTAGGCAGAGACCCAACCTAGGCAAGCAGACCCAGAGAGGCGGAGGTCTGACCCACGAAGGCGGAGGTCAAGCCCAAATTAAGACTAAATGTCTTAATTTAGCCAATATCATCTATACCACTGAGAAAACTACACACCTTCCCAAATATCGTTGAGAGACGTGTTTTGCACAAAGTTTATCAGCTTGATGTCTCCACATATATGGTTTTGTGTTCAATGTATAGAGTATTTGATCGCGGACACTTATTTTTGGCAGGTGAGAATGCAGAACTTGGTTCGTGAGGGTAACCTAGGCTTCACCAGACAGCCGATCGTTCAGGTCACCGTGGAGCGTTGCCTGGCAGAGGTCATCCAGAAATCGGAATACAGGCGGGTCAAGGAGGAAGTGGACGCCTTCAACAGGTCAGATACTGTCATTGTCCCCACAAACGCTAACGGGAAGGATGAAGGAGTTGCCATGCAAACATAAATAAGTGCACGAGTCAATGAATACAGATATTGGCACTTAACGCATACAGTAACAATTCCAGATGTACTTACATGTACTTATTAACCATGTTTATTTTTTCAAGATTGTGTATTTTTCATACCGATTGCATTTCCTTGCAATAACATTTGCATGCGGTGAAATAAAACAATAGATTACATATTGATCAGCGCCAGTTCGGTAGTTCAACAAAGACTACGCTTGCTTTGCCATACCGGCGTTATAAATACAAAATTGTGTTGAACTATTACTCTCTGTTTCGCCAGATGACTAGATGGATGGCTGGGTCAATGCTGCGTCAAATTACGAAACTGAATACACTGTGCGTGACCAATGGTCACAGTTGATAGTGTCCAAGTAAGATTGGTTCATACCTTGACTTTGTATAACTACTTTGTGGTCACTAACGATGCATTAGTTGGTCTATAGTCAGCAGTTTCATATTCAAAACTTCACGTTGCCTGGTTAAGTTTCTCACTTCTGCAGCCCTTATATCACTTGTACCTATCACGGTCATCGCATATCTCACACTGCACAGGTCGAACCGATGGAAGAAGCGCGGCGTTGCGCTGATCCCGAACAAGTTCAGCATTGCGTTCGGTCTGGCGATGCTGAACCAGGGCGGCGCTCTGGTACACATCTACACAGACGGCTCTGTGATCGTCACCATCGGCGGCGTCGAGATGGGACAGGGCCTCTACACCAAGTGCTACCAGGTACGCCGCGAAACTGCCGTGCCGCCAACACGGATAGTTGAGTGGCGGTTGTAAATTAGACAGGTGTGCATTGTATTTGTCAGTTTTCGTTCAATGTCTATAAGCCAAATTGATTAACAGGTGTCTTCCCGCCACTCCAGTTGGCTTGTGGAGCTGCTATGAAGTTTATGCACAATCACCCCGTCAATTTGTTATTTTTGTATCCAGTATCGTTTTTCGTAGCTCCTTTATCCCATGACGTAGATTTTTCCATCAGATCTAGGCGGCCGTGTGCATACTGCCATTTTTTCAAAATATATAAAGTTGAAGGTTTTGTGCGATGGTGTCCTTGGGAGTGGAACGTCCTTGGGAGATGTCCTTGGGAGTGGATTTCAAACGTTTTTATCCGCGCGTCGCTAGCTAACGGGCTGGCGTATGTCATGTGGGTCGGCGAGCAGCGCGTAACACGTGCAAAGTAAATAGCGAAATAATTCCAAGTTCATGGTTTTAAAACGCTGTTCACGATTAATGTCAGAACTCGGAACCTATCGCATGAAAAGCGATGAAACATGTGCAATTGTGTAGACAAATGTACTGGCTTTACAATGCATATAAAACTGAAGCTTACCGATCAGTATTTATGCATTTAAATTGACTTGGGATATACAACTTGACAATTTTAAAACATTTTCTGATTACACCGCCATGCCGTCAAAACCTGAGGGTGTTGAACGATAAAGTCATACAGCTGTAAAGCACAGTCATTTCTGACCAATATCCACCCAAAATATACGCGTATTTACAAACATGAAAGTTATAAATAAAGTTTTAATAAAACGCTGCAATACCCATTTTTGTCGACGTAATTCGGGTCGGTAAAGCATGCAATTGCCACCGAATATCGGTTCCGAAGTAATTATTATCAAAGAACATGCTGCGCTTGAAACGCACTCCCGTTTGACGGATTACAGGTTGATAAATTCAATTTTCGAATTTCGGCCTTAATTTGTTTATTTACTTACTTGGTTTGAGGTCACCGTTTTTTTATAATGTATTACCGAGCGGGCGCGAAGCGCCCGTGAGGTTTCTTGTCAACTTACTATACAAAATTACATTTGACCCGGCCCGACCCGCCCATACAGACGCTTTTGGGAAGCTAATAACTTTGCAACCACTGCTCCGATTGAGATTGGGTTTTCACCATTGGATAGGTCCATCAAATCGATTTTGTTTTTGGTATGGTGCGTTCTGATAAAGATGGTACGACAGCGCGTGGCAGTTGGCACACGCGAACGTCGAAATGAACCAAAATCCTTGCAAAAATGATTCTTGATCAAAAATGGCTGTATTAATCTACGCATTAATTTATACGCTGAAGCATGCAGCGCTCAGGACGTACTCCCTCTTGGCAGATTTGAGAAAAGAGATCATGAAAAGAGATCATGAAAAGAGATCATGATACAACTTATTTTTATATTGGCATGCATTGAAGCCTAGCAATTTTTCTGGAGGACTAAAATGACTGTGTTACTACCACGTGTACTCCCTTACCGTTTCATATTTCAAACTTGTTTTAGCTTTACCAGAGCGCGCTCGCTCGGTCATCGCCCAAAAAGGCGTTTTACTGGTTATAATGGTCGGTATTTTAAACAATTAAGCTTAACCCGCGCGGCGCTGGGTCTCCAGCCGAACGCGCGGCGCTGGGGGGGGGGGGGGGATATACTTTACCCACCCCCTCGTATCTTCCGAATCAATAACTGCAGCGAGACGCGAAAGGCGGCGATCGAAATATCTTAATGAGACGAATGCAATCCATACCCGAAATTCTTCAAATAAGGTTACATATCAGATCACGGTCAGGTCAAATGTCAAAGTCGAGTTATTTGAGTTGATGGGCCATACTTTCCATTCAAAGCCTAAGATTACGACTATTATTACACAAAAAGCTCTCAAATGTATGATACATCTACCACATTACCGAAAGTGAAATTTTAAGTAAAGGTCATGGTCAAGGCCAGGTCACAAAAGGTCACTATTGGCAAGAGGTCTACGAAAGTCATGCGACACATGTTTTATGAGCTATTTTACACGTATAATTCAATAGCAGCAGACATTTTCACACCCTGACCCCATATCATGGCCCTTAGGTGAAGTTCAGGTCAAGGTCATGTCGCAGGTCAAAATTTGAAATTGATTAATATGAATAAAAAAGGCATGTTTCTAGACTAGTATTATCTCAGAAATACAGCGGTGGCATTTATCTGTCTGTATCTGGTCAATAAAAGCAAAAAAGGCAACTTAAAAAATGACGTCATGAGTTACTTATACATAGGGAGCCATAGGTCAGTCAAAAATAAAGATATTGCTTTAAAATTTGGTTTGGGTATCGTCCATACGTAGTTTTCTTATAAATATTCCATTTTTTTATATATTTTAACATTTTGATTTTGTGAGAGGAAAAATACAGAACAAAATCAGTTTATTTTTATTTGGGGGGGGGGTCAAAGACTCAAAATTGGGAAAATTCGAGACAGCTATTTTGAATAAAATAACCCCTTTGATGTTTTTATTTGCAATTTTCTTCAAAAATCGATATTCCACGATTTTCCAACATTTATTGTTTTCCTCCAAAAATGGCATGACATGACGTCAATACAACGGCATTATCTCCCAAACTACTTCACCAATTTCAATCCAATTTATTAAGAAAATCCGGGAGGGGGGGGGGGGGGGTAAATTTACTCCCCCTCTAGCGCCGCGCTTGTTAAGATACATATGTCCACAGGCATTATCTTATTTGTAACACATTTTTTCGTCATCACCAGAAACGGCACAACCGACGCCAACGGCGTCGCCTCTTCGCGCAGCGAAGCAAGCGGGGACCGTCTTGTCTAATTCACTAAATTAGTAGTGTATCGTCTGTGTGTGTCCTCATTCATTTAGCCACACGCACAGCACAGACGGAAGAACCGATGACGGTGAAATTTGCACACACGACAGTTTCAAACTTTGTGACGATCCACGGCAAAACAAATCCAGCCGCTCCGATGTCTGTGTCGGTCACAGCACGTGCCATGCTTTTCCATTGGTTTAACATGCAGGGGAAAAAACGAGCGAAATGTGTGTGTAAAATATATAAAAAAAACGCGAAACATGCATGCAATCCCATGTCGATATATCGGTACTTTAGAGACCCATCGGCACGGGATAAACACAGGCGTATAGAGAAATTAATGGGCTGGCGTATGCAATGTGGGTCGGCGAGCAGCGCGTGGCACGTGCAAAGTAAATAGCGAAATAATTTAAATGTCATGGCTTTACAACACTTTCACGAATTAAAGGAGTTCACCTTCAACATGGGGTTTTGAACTGAAATAGCAGTTTTGTAGCCCGTGTTGAGAAATCCTTATCTGCAACTTTTGTTGGCTGAAAGGACTCTCCAGCCGAAGATATTTGACTTTTTGACGAAGGAATGCGGCGCATATATCATGTACCGTACCGTCTGAAAGTGCCAGCACAGCCAGGGAGCATTCGCAGACCAATAACGCACACCATAAAATTAATAATTTACGACCTTCTGTCCTGAATTGGCGCGATGTAGGACCATTTTTGAAAAGAAAAAAAGAAACTGTATTACAAAATATAATAAAATCGTGTTCTGAAAAATTTCCCGAAGGTGAACTATTTCCTTTAAGTCAGAACTCGGAACCTATCGCATGTAAAGCGATGAAACATTTGCACTTGTGTAGACAAATGCACCGGCTTTATAATCAACTGAAGCCTACCCATCAGTATTTATGCATTTAAATCGACTTGGGATATCAAATTTGTATTTTTTTAACATCTTTTCTGATTACACCGCCATGCCGTCAAAACCCGAGGGTGTTGAACGATACAAGTTATACAGCTGTGGAGCGGTCATTTCTGACCAATATCCACCCAAAATTTACGCGTATTTACTAACATGAAAGTTATACATAAAGTTTTAATAAAACGCTGTTATACCTATTTTGGTCAGCGTAATTCGGGTTGGTAATGCTTGCAATAGTCACCGAATATTGGTTCCGAAATGACTATTCTCGAAGAACATTCTGCGCTTGAAACGCACTCCCGTTTGACGGATTACAGGTTGATAAATGCAATTTTCCAACGATTTAGTGTAACCCCAAATAAGTTAACGGCACAACCGACGCCAACGGCGTCGCCTCTTCGCGCAGCGCAGCATGCGGGACTGCCTGTCGTTACTATTATTATTCCAGCGTGCTACATTTGTTTGAGAAAAAAAAAACTAAAGCAAGAAGCGTGTGTCCTATTTAGTCACAGCGTTATTGTTTAACAGTGGCATATCATTCAGCTTCCCACCAGAGTGATGTTCCGTGCACCCTTCGCTCGTCTGATGCTGCTGCTCTGGTTGGTGTGTCCTGCCACAGATCGTGACGCGGGTCCTGGGAGTCACGGCCGAACGCGTCTACATTACAGAGACGGCCACGGACAAAGTCCCGAACGCGTCGCCTACCGCAGCTTCCATGAGCACGGACCTATACGGAGCTGCTGTGCTGGTGAGTATCGCTCTGGTATTGGGATGAGGCGCTTCGGTTCAATGAGACCATTTCGCGCCAATACGGTTCTGTAACGAGCTGCTGTTCTCTTGAGTTGGTATATACACACCTGTACGGAACTGTCTTTCTGGTGAGCACTGATCCACACGGAGCTCTTTTGTTCTGATAATGTTGTTGTAGCGCCTGTGATGATCTTCTGTGTGTCCTTTCCGGGTACGTTGGATGCCTGTGAGCAACACTCTGACTTGTTCTCTGACCGCACAGCACGCCTGCGAACAGCTCAGCGAACGTCTGGCGCCGTTCCGTGAGGCAGCTCCGAATGCCTCGTTCAGCGAGTGGGTGTCCGCCGCCTATCAGAAGAGAGTCAACCTGTCTGTCTGCGGATTCGAGGCGTAAGTACGCCTGTGTGTGTTCAATCAGTTTAGCGAGATATCATATACATGCATAATATATACCTATCTCAAAGAGTTACTGGATACTACAGCTCAATGCCTTACGACCACCTACAATTCTGTTTGATCAGTCTAGATGTCCCCGATTCAGGACCTGAGCTATGACTAATACCAGTCATTTCACAGCCAGGGGCGTATTTAGGGGGTCACTACACCATGGTCCCCCCTTGGGCGCCGAAGGCGCCCTCACGCACCGAAGGCGCCCTCATGCATCGAAGGCGCTTTCGGCGCCTTCGGTTCATGAAATGCTTTCGGCGTCCTTCGCTAAATGTGAGGCGCGCTCCGGCTGAGTATGATGCGCGTTCCACTGAATGTAAGGTGCCCTCCGATACACCCCTAAAGGCGCCCTCCCACATACATCCAAAAGCGCCCTCTCACATACCTTCAAAGCGCCCTCCAAAATACTTCCAGAGGCGCCCTCCGATACACATCTGAAGGTGCCCTCTCACATAGCTCCAAAAGCGACCTCCAATACACTCTGAAAACGCTTTCCTACATGCCTTCAAAGGCGCCCTTTGATACACATACACCTCTGAAGGTGCCCTCAAACACACCTCCAAAGGCGCCCTCCCATATACCTCCAAAGGTGCCCTCCGATACATATATGAAGGCGCCCTCCTACATACCACCAAAGGCGCCCACCGATGCACTTTTGAACTTTGAAGGCGCCCTCACACATACCTACATCTCCGATGGCGCCCTCCCACATACCTTCAAAGACGCCCTCGAATACACTTTCGGGGGCGTCCTCCAATACATTTCCGAAGGCGCCCTCCGATACACCTCTGAAGGCGCCCTCCCACATACATCCAATGGCACCCACCGATACACCTCTGAAGGCGCCCTCCCACATAGTCAAAAAGCACCCGCAGATACATCTATCTGACGCCCGAGGGCGCCCTCCCTACACACATCCAAAGGCGCTCTCCACTGAATGTGAGGCCTCTGGTCTCACAGAGTGCGCCTCTGGAGCTATTTCGGAGGGGCGCCCTCGGATATGTATCGGAGGGCGCCTTCGGAGATATGTGGAAGGGCGCCTTCAGAGGTGTATCGAAGGTCGCCTTTGGAGGCATCTGGGAGGGTTCATTCAGATGTGTATCGGAGGGTACCCTTGGAGGCATGTGGGAGGGTGCTTTCCAAGAAGTATCGGAGGTCGCCTTTGGAGTTATGTGGGATGGCGCCTTCAAAGGTGCATCGGAGGGCGCCTTTGGAGGTATGTGGGAGGGCGCCCTCGGAAATGTATCGGAAGGTGCCTTCGGGGGTATGTGGGAGGTTTTTGGTTTGGTTAGGATAAGGCCGCTTCGGTCTACTTGGACCATTGCGCAGCTATGGGATGAAGGAGAAGGGGTAACGTGGGTCAAAATGGACGCCGACCGGGAAACCGCCCATGGACAGGCCCTTCCCCGCAGCGCGAAGCTACGAGGAGAGCCCACGACATGCAGACGGTCACCACTCCCGGAGGGCAGCTCGAGGCCACCACATGCCCGGTGGCCAGCGACCACCAGACCCGGGGTAACGTGGGTGTGACAAATGATGGAGGACCGGCAGTCGGGAGGATCAAAAGGGATCTGTATGTGGGAGGGCGCCTTCGGAGGTGTCTCGGAGGGTGCCTTTGGAGGCAGTGGCGTCGCCACAAAACTTTGAGTGGAGGAGGGGCGGCGATTTTTTTTGGGGGGGGGGGGCAGCCAAGGGTTCGGGGGCAAGCCCCAGGGGCATATGTAGGAGGGGGGGTAAGGTCAGGTGCCGCCCTCAGCACAGGTAGGTACCGCCCTCAGACCAGGGGCCGCCCTCAGGTCAGGGCCGCCATCAGCCCAGGTGCCGCCCTCAGACTAGATGCTGCCTTCAGGCCAGGTGCCGCCTCCACCCCAGGTACCGCCTTCAGGCCAGATGCCACCCTCAGACGAGGTGCCGCACTTAGACCAGGTGCTGCTCTCTGGCCAGGTGCCGCCCTCAGACAAGGAGTCACCCTGGCTCAGGTCAGGTGCCGCTGGGTGAATTTTTGGAGGCTAGAGAGAACAGGAGCAGGGTGAATTTCGGCAGACCTCATGGGTGGAGACGGGGCTGATTTGGGCAAGCCTGTGTGCGGGGCAGGGCAGAGTTCCGCATGCCTGGGACTTCAGCAGACCGGGGAAAAGGGCAGGGTTGATTTTATGAAGCCGTGTAACGGGGTGGGTGGATTTCGGCTGGCCCGAGTGCAAAATTGTCTGTTTGCCATCCATTTGTTTAACTGAGGTATTGTGCTTTATCGCGAGCATTCTTCAGTTTTGCTTTATCCCATTCATTAATGGAAAAGACATGCATGCCTCTGTATTGCCCTAATGTTGATATTGGTGTGTCGTTTAATTTCTATTTGTGTTGTATTTGCTCACAGATCCTGGTAAATTCCACGAATTTCACGGTTCAAAAATATTCGAGAATATCAAATATCATCAAGTGGAAAGAACAGCTAATTTAAGTTCATGATTTACTGTATAATTTATTTTCATTAACTTCTTTGTTATTTTTATATTTATCATTTACACCCCCCCCCCCCCCGCTCAACAACACCTTTCGCTGACGGCGCCCTCATGTGGGGGTTTGGCGTCCTCTTGAGGGCTCGTCCCCTTAACGGATTTCTAAATACGCTACTGTTCACAGCACACGCGGCCTGACGTTCAATCCGCTCACCTGCACCGGCAACATGTACTCCTACTTCGTGTTCGGCGCGGCCTGCTCCCTGGTGGAGGTGGACTGCCTCACGGGAGACCATCAGGTGAGGCCAAACCCAGTCATCGATGGCACGAGAGGAAAACACATCAAATTGCACACGCGCGATTGATAACAACAGCAAATTGATTTATGCTTCTCATCGACATCGACATAATATTTTGTCACTTCGTTCGAGTTTATTAAAAACAAACTTAACAATATTCTACATTAATATATTGTACATTACTATTTTCCCCCAGAAACCGTATTCGAGAAGCAGATCTGAATCATGTCCGTCTAGGTCAGGGAGGTATTCTGTTGAAGTATGCATCGCTTTCTTCATTGATCTGTAGGTTCTGAGGACGGACATAGTGATGGATATCGGCGAGTCGCTAAACCCTGCCATAGACATCGGCCAGATAGAAGGTGCATTCATGCAGGGCTACGGCCTCTTCTGTATGGAGAGGCTGAAATACTCTCCGCAAGGCTTCAACTTCACACGGGGCCCTGGCGCCTACAAAATACCAGGTACAGCACTGAGCAGTGTACAAACAGTGAAATACCAGGTACAGCACTGAACAGTGTGCAAACAGTGCAATTCGCAAGTCGCTCTATCCTAATACATTAATCTCATCGTAATGTTACGCTTTATAATTTTATCTTATTTTACGTTTACTATTGATCTAACATATATTTAATCCTCCGCGCCCAACAGAACACGCTGACGGGCCATGTCATGCAATTGTTGGCCGGTAATGATCTAACATATATGTAATCCTCCGCGCCCAACTGAACACGCTGACGGGCCATGTCATGCAATTGTTGGCCGGTAATGATCTAACATATATGTAATCCTCCGCGCCCAACTGAACACGCTGACGGGCCATGTCATGCAATTGTTGGCCGGTAATGATCTAACATATATGTAATCCTCCGCGCCCAACTGAACACGCTGACGGGCCATGTCATGCATTTGTTGGCCGGTAATGATCTAACATATATTTAATCCTCCGCGCCCAACTGAACACGCTGACGGGCCATGTCATGCATTTGTTGGCCGGTAATGATCTAACATATATTTAATCCTCCGCGCCCAACTGAACACGCTGACGGGCCATGTCATGCATTTGTTGGCCGGTAATGATCTAACATATATTTAATCCTCCGCGCCCAACTGAACACGCTGACGGGCCATGTCATGCATTTGTTGGCCGGTAATGATCTAACATATATTTAATCCTCCGCGCCC
Organism: Chirona hameri; assembly: GCA_036785665.1. Taxonomy (NCBI): domain Eukaryota; kingdom Metazoa; phylum Arthropoda; class Thecostraca; order Balanomorpha; family Balanidae; genus Chirona; species Chirona hameri. Next base: position 25,171 of record JAXIVJ010004829.1, read on the forward strand.
AACTGAACACGCTGACGGGCCATGTCATGCATTTGTTGGCCGGTAATGATCTAACATATATTTAATCCTCCGCGCCCAACTAAACACGCTGACGGGCCATGTCATGCATTTGTTGGCCGGTAATGATCTAACATATATTTAATCCTCCGCGCCCAACTGAACACGCTGACGGGCCATGTCATGCATGTGTTGGCCGGTAATGATCTAACATATATTTAATCCTCCGCGCCCAACTGAACACGCTGACGGGCCATGTCTCATGCATTTGTTGTCCAGTAATAGACCAGCTTGACGTGAGTTTGAATTCGTTCCGCCGCCAGTGACTAGTGTGTCTGGTGCATATTCGGCAGGTTTGGATTACATACCTCTTATGTGTCGGTGTCAGTGTCACCGATCACTGACACTGGTGATTGCTCGGAAGTTTTTGGTCTACCGCTACTGATCGTTCTGTTCCGTTTTGCTCGGACGCACACGTCTTGTAGGCTCTCGCTCTACACCCGCACCAGCCGAGTTTCGGCAGCCAACTGTGTTGTGCCTGACCGGGGTGCGGGCGGGCAACAGGTCACGGCCCACACTAGCGCCTCCTGCGCGGTTATGCCCTTATTCGACACATTCCTTTTGACAGCACAACACTGATCACTTGCATCTGATGTGCGTCTCCGTCAGGGTTCGGCGACATTCCGCTGCAGCTGAATGTCTCGCTTCTGAGAGGCTCTCCGAATCCTCGCGCCGTCTACTCCTCGAAGGCGGTGGGCGAGCCCCCGCTCTTCTGCGCCGCATCGGTGTTCTTCGCCATCAAGGAGGCGGTGCGGGCGGCGCGCGCGCAGCACGGGCTCACGGAGCCCTTCAGCCTGGAGAGCCCGGCCACCCCGGACCGCATCCGCATGGCCTGCCGAGACATGTTCACGGACAAGGTAATTCAATGCATTTAAAAGTTGATGTTGACAGAAGAGTGTGGTAGCCAGTGGGGTGCTGTGCCAGGAAGAAAACGATTGTTCTCTTAAATCCGTGAAGACTCAATATTTAAATAAAAATGGATACTCACTATGAGTGGAACTTTTTTTCAGAAAACTTGGCTGGAAAAATATCTAATTAGTTAGTTTATGCTGGAAAAACGCTCCCTGTTACGGTAGAGTGCCCTAAAATCTAACTAGAATTAATAGGGCAATGACCGTACCAATTGAGTAGGGAACCGATCTCGACCCATGGCAGTAACGTTTGTATTCTGTAAGTTCAACACGCCGGATACACGTCTTATTTCGTTGCCTTCGTTTCAGCTGCCACCGGCCCCCGAACCAGGTAGCTTTGTGCCCTGGATGGTGGATCTGTGATCAGGTCCAGAGGGCCACCAACCACGTGACGTCAGAGGACCGAGATTCGCACCAAACGGCCGGCGTGCTGCTGCGTCTGTGCTGTCTTCATTTCAGCCTGCAGTATAGAGAAGCGTGGATATGGGGGAAAACAGTGTATTACTTTTGTGCGTTGTTATTACCGGGCTGACCAATTGGTGTGTTTTGTTGTAAGATTTGCTGTATGTAGAATCGTAAATGCTTCAAATATCAAGCACATAACCAGGTACCGAAATTCACGCGCTGCGGGATGATGAAACGGAATAGTTTGAAAAGGTGAATGTGTTTTCACACGACGGCGGAAAAATGTCAACCAATTTTGTTGTTAGATTGGTGATGTGTGATCGGTGAACGCAGTTTGTTTTGATTCCTCTGTTTTGAATAGAAGGGTATATTATAAGTCTTGGGCTGGTGGGTGGAGCAAATACCTTTATTGGAGAATTATTGAGGGTAGGTTTTCCAATGATGTGCTATTTGGATATTTAGAACGGTATAGTCTCCCGTTCTTGTGTTATGCACGGACTGCTTCATATACAACATGATACTATAATATATATATATATATATATATATATATATATATATATATATATATATATAATATATATATATATATAATATATATATATATATATATATATATATATATATATATATATATATATATATATATATATATATATATATATATATATATATATATATATATATATATATATATATATATATATATATATATATTATATATAATATATATATATATATATATATATATATATATATATATATATATATATATATATATATATATATATATATATATATATATATATATATATATATATATATATATATATATATATATATATATATATATATATATATATATATATATATATATATATATATATATATATATATATATATATATATATATATATATATATATATATATATATATATATATATATATATATATATATATATATATATATATAATATATATATATATATATATTATATATATATATATATATATATATATATATATATATATATATATATATATATATATTATATATATATATATATATATATATATATATTATATATATATATATATATATATATATATATATATATATATATATATATACATATATATATATATATATTATATATATATATATCATGCAAACGACTGCGCACTAAAATGCATATTGTAAGTAAAGCACAAAACAAATGTGTAATACGTACAGGCTAGGAATTGGCAAATGTAAAGGTATTGCAGGGTAAATGGATTTTACACATCAAACGGACAATGCATTTTTACTGTCTTCAGTGCAGTACGGTACAGTACAGTACGGTAATGAATAAGATAAAAATTAGTTTATGAATAGGATAAGAATTAGTTTAGTTTAGGAGACAACTGGTTCTGGTAGATGTGTGATATGATGACGTCTTAAAAGTATGGGTTGTTTCAATTATCGTGAAATACAATGTCACTTAAGTAAAATATGTGTGTATTCACGTTTCCAGTTTTGCAATGCATTGACATCGCGTGCTACCGAATCTGTTTAATCACGGATAACACCACAGCTTCGAGACAAAATAACGCTATAACACGCCCGTAGCGTGATTAAAATACATACCAGCCGTCCTGGTCATACCTCTTTGCGGTAGAAGCTTTGCCTGGGAAAAACGTTGGTGTACCAAAATCCTACGTCGGTGGTCTTAAAGCAGTAAATAATGCCCTAGTATTTTGATAAAATAACTGGTAAAAGTTGCATACATCCATCACCACGTCCCCTGCACATGTTTTGTTCGCATGTCAATATCTACAATCCGCACCGTGGACGATTTACCCCGGCCCCGCGCCGTCCGCCGTCCCGTCTACGCACCCCGGCCCCGCGCCGTCCGCCGTCCCGTCTACGCGTCCACGGCACAATCTACAATCCGCACCGTGGACGATTTACCCCCGTCCCGCGCCGTCCGCCGTCCCGTCTACGCGTTGCTCGTTGAACGTCCCGGTAAAACACACGGTGCCGCTAGCGGCGCGCTGCCGGCAGTCCTGGCGCAGCGCCCAGATGTTTGCGGCGAGCACGGCCGAGGATGCGCCGCTGCTGCTCTGCTCCTGGGCGTGCACGGCCGAGGCCGTCCCGGGACGCACGGTCGGGTACAGCGTGGTCAGCGGGCAGACGGCCTGCTTCCTGCTCTGGCAGGCGCACGTCGTGAAGCCGTGAAGGTAGCGACGGATGAACTTGCTGGATGGGAGAGAAGAACTGATGATGCCGGCACAGACGGGCGCTGGGATCACCTCATCTCCTGCGGCAGGGGAGGGTGACGTCAGTCGAAGGACGTGCCTACGAGATAATCCCATCGTCCCATGTCCTGGGAGAACAATATCATCGCCTGCCGGGGAGACAACCCCATGACCTGCCGGGAAACACCATCCCCTGCCGGGGAGACACCATCGCCTGCCGGGAAACACCATCCCCTGCCGGGGAGACAACCACATGACCTGCCGGGAAACACCATCCCCTGCCGGGGAGACACCATCGCCTGCCGGGAAACACCATCCCCTGCCGGGGAGATAACCTCATCGCCTGTCGGGAGACACCATCGCCTGCCACAGCGATCATCATCAGCCAAGGGAGTGTCACTGGGGATAGCATAGCCTCATCACCTGCAGGAGGGGGGGGACAGCGAGGTCAGCTGGGGGCGTCAGAGATAGCGATTAGTTTTAAAGGGAATAGTTCACCTTTAACATGGAGTTTTGGACTGAGATAGCATATTTGTAGAGCAGATCTAAAAATGGGTTGTGGTGAAAGAGTTACCTCCCTACGTTAAGTAATTTCGACTCAGGACTAGTGGGCCCGGTTTAAATTCCGCTGTTCCGGGCCACGATCAGTTCCTTTCGCTCGCCGCTCGCCGCCGCCGGCTCGCCGCCGGAGGCAGGTACACTCTCTGGCACGTAGTCTCCGGTCACGACGCCTCGTTAATATCCGCTCAGCCGCCCGGGCGGCGCGGCGGCCTCTTGTCAGAGACTGTACTTGGCGTCAGGCGGAGCGGGGGAGCCGTAACGCCTGCTGCTATCGTACGATTTCTCGTGAAATAGAAAGAGAAACTTACTTCTTTCTCCACATATATCCATCAGTTGTCCAAACCAAAGTCATATTCGTAGTTTTGAGCTCAAGATGCACCGTATGGTTGAACTTCGAGACAACTTTCAAGGTGACCTATTCCCTTTAAGAAGATGCCGGGTTTGATGGATGGTAGGGTGATAGGATGGGTTTGATGCTGCCTATAATATACAATATATCTGATCAAGATATGGCCGAGTATAGCCTCCTGTAGGAGGTTAATCATGTGCGTAGTTTCCGCCACTAGTGATGTAGCGAGCAAACATACCTGGAGTGTTGCAACCATTGCAATGGAAAACAAGAGAATTAAGATTGTGTTTGTTAACGCCATTCTGCAGTACGCCATCTGGCACATGGCGTGATATAAATGATATGGCTATCGAACGAGATTTGTACACCATGTATAAACTCACTCATGCCGAAAACGACCCCGAACTGCTCTGTTCATGGATCATCAGTCGCTCCGATGTATCTACTTTGTTTCCTTTTTTCGGGGGAGGGGGAGTGGTTCTCGCCCACCCCGTAGTCCGGCCTATAGCCACATGCCGCCGCGGGTGGGGAGGGGAACCGCCCCCTCTCAAGCGGGGAACCGAATGACCTGCGCCAGTAGCCAGACTCGAACCCGGAACCCTCGGATTCCGAGTCCAACGCTCTACCAACTGGGTCACCCGGCCTCCCATATATATCCACGCGCACAACCAGGGCTACCCGTGATGGGCAGCTAGAGGTGCCGCGCGCATGCACCGAGTTCGCCAGGCGCTCGTTTTTCATCCGAGCAATCAGAACGTGGAATGATTTGCCGCTGAATGTGAGGGTTTCACCCACTTTGGCTATTCTTAAAGTGTCTCAATGATGTTCTTTAAACTTGCATTGTGTGTATCTTGAGGGTTGATGTCAGGGACTCGTCTAAGGAAATTTGACGGGGGGGGGGGGGGGCAAGCTTGAGACGACTTATTTTAATTTCCCCTGTTCTTGTCCACGAACAGTCACACTTACTCGTTTTGTTTTCTTCTCCATAGTCCATTGATATCGTTCCAACGGGCAGTAATATTCATAAAATAAATAGTTGTGCATTCACACAATGATGTTGAGCTGATTGATAAACAGCCAAATTATACATTGTTATTAACCCGCCATTGACTGTGGGGGGCGTTTACCCCCCCCCCCCTGACGAACTTTCGCAATAGTTCAAACACCAATAGAGCTATCAAAATGAAACTTTAAGTACCTTTTTTCACATCAATTTTACGTATTCTGTGCAAAAATGAAGCAATTGTGTCGAGAAATCGTTGAGATATAGCGCATTTAGTGATGTCACTACACACGAGTTGGACGACAAAATCAGCTAAAATTTAACAGACCGTAAGGCCATATTTGGAGAAAATGCAATAAAAAATCTCAAAGATAAAATGGCAAGTGCTACTAAATGTCTACCTCGGAGTTTGGAAAAGCTTGGTTTTTGACCCCCAAAATTCCAAAACTATTTTTGTAAATGCCCATAAATTCAATGTTTTCAAAGATATTAAACAACGTGTTAAATATTAGAGAACCACATATGGGCAATTCCTAAACAAAATTGCAACACATTATCACCATTTTTGACTGACTTATGACCAGTAATATGGCTTCTAAAGTAGGTATGGGTAACTCATGACGTTTGTTTTTGTATGACCAGCTGCGAACAAATGAACGTTACCGCTGCATTTCTGTGATAAAACTGGTCTAGAAACGTGTTTTGTTTTATTTATATTTATCAATTTCACATTTTGACCTCATGTGACCTGACCTTGACCTAAGTTTGACACTAACTTCACATAAATGAAGTCAGATGGTAAAATGGTCATCACTATCGAACTATACGTGTAACATAACATAACATAACATAACATAACATAACATAACATATACATATACATATACATATACATATACATATACATATATGTATACATGTATACATGTATACATGTATACATGTATACATGTATACATGTATACATGTATACATGTATACATGTATACATGTATACATGTATACATGTATACATGTATACATGTATACATGTATACATGTATACATGTATACATGTATACATGTATACATGTATACATGTATACATGTATACATGTATACATGTATACATGTATACATGTATACATGTATACATGTATACATGTATACATGTATACATGTATACATGTATACATGTATACATGTATACATGTATACATGTATACATGTATACATGTATACATGTATACATGTATACATGTATACATGTATACATGTATACATGTATACATGTATACATGTATACATGTATACATGTATACATGTATACATGTATACATGTATACATGTATACATGTATACATGTATACATGTATACATGTATACATGTATACATGTATACATGTATACATGTATACATGTATACATGTATACATGTATACATGTATACATGTATACATGTATACATGTATACATGTATACATGTATACATGTATACATGTATACATGTATACATGTATACATGTATACATGTATACATGTATACATGTATACATGTATACATGTATACATGTATACATGTATACATGTATACATGTACATGTACATGTACATGTATATGCATATGTATATGTATATGCATATGTATATGCATATGTATATGTATATGTATATGTATATGTATATGTGTATGTGTATGTATATGTATATGTATATGTATATGTATATGTATATGTGTATGTGTATGTGTATGTGTATGTGTATGTGTATGTGTATGTGTATGTGTATGTGTATGTGTATGTGTATGTGTATGTGTATGTGTATGTGTATGTGTATGTGTATGTGTATGTGTATGTGTATGTGTATGTGTATGTGTATGTGTATGTGTATGTGTATGTGTATGTGTATGTGTATGTGTATGTGTATGTGTATGTGTATGTGTATGTGTATGTGTATGTGTATGGATATGGATATGGATATGGATATGGATATGGATATGTGTATGGATATGGATATGGATATGGATATGGATATGGATATGGATATGGATATGGATATGGATATGCATATGCATATGCATATGCATATGCATATGCCTATGCCTATGCCTATGCCTATGCCTATGCCTATGCATATGCCTATGCCTATGCATATGCCTATGCATATGCATATGCATATGCATATGCATATGTATATGTATATGTATATGTATATGTATTTGTATATGCATCTGTGTATGTATATGTATATGTATATGTATATGTATATGTATATGTATATGTATATGTATATGTATATGTATATGTATATGTATATGTATATGTATATGTATATGTATATGTATATGTATATGTATATGAGAAAGTCACCATCAAAGACACATGGAGACACGCTTCACCGGGCGGGTGTTTACACTTGTATGGGAGTTACTGTGGTGTGTCTGGTATGCTGCGGCGGTCTGGTATGACCCAAGATCAAGCCGCAGCGGGAGCAGCTGCTGCTGCAGAAGAAGCTGCTGGAGGAGGGCGCCGTGGCCGAGCGTGACCTCCAGGAGGGCACCCCGCGCGTCAACCACTGAGACGGCGCTCAAACTGGGCAGGGCTGCCTGGCAGAGGTTGGCGGCAGATATGGCTCTGTTGGCACGGACGGTGGTCGTACCGTTCAGCCACGCCGCCCACGGAGACGCCGGCGACTTGTGTGTGCCCAAGATGCTGTGGAAGCTGGGTCGGCTCAACCACGTGGCCATCGCCACACCCGACCTGAAAAAATCCCCCCCCCCCCTCTATTCAGGGATGTGCTGGGGGCTGATGTCAGCGAGCCCGAGGCGCTGCCGGCGCACAGAGTCCGCACCGTGTTCATCAACCTGGGCAACACCAAGTTGGAGCTGATGCACCCGCTCTGGCCCGATAGTCCCATCACGAACTTCCTGGACAATAACCCGTCGGGCGGCATGCACCACATCTGTATCGAGGTGGACAACATCGCCCAGGCGGTGGCCTCGCTGCAGCAGCAGCAGGTCCGCTGTCTGAACGAGCTGCGGCCCGGCGCCCACGGCAGGCCTGTCGTCTTCCTCCCCCGGGTGATTGCGCCGGTGTGCTGGTGGAGCGGGGGAGGCGTAGGTGGCGCTTCGGTCGGTGGCGGGAGTTGTAGAGGGCGCTCCAGTGGGCTCGGTAGATATGGCAGCATGTGCGCTGTGGATTGAAGAGCTCTCAGTGTACCTCTGTAGCGATGTGGATTTATATGGGATTATATGGACGACATTACTGGTGTTCGTAGAATAAACTGTGTGTGTGTACCTAAAATGTATATGTATATGTATGTGCATTATTAGACTGGTTATTGATTAAAGGAAATAGTTCACCTTCAACATGGGGTTTTGAACTGAAATAGCAGTTTTGTAGCCCGTGTTGAGATATCCTTATCTGCAACTTTTCTTGGCTGAAAAGACTCTCCAGCCGAAGATATTTGACTTCTTGACGAAGGAATGCGGCGCATATATGATGTACCGTACCGTCTGAAAGTGACAGCACTGCCAGGGAGCATGCGCAGACCAATAACACACACCATAAAATTAATAATTTACGACCTTCTGTCCTGAATTGGCGCGATGTAGGACCATTTTTGAAAAGAAAAAAGAAACTGTATTACAAAATACAATAAAATCGTGTTCTGAAAAATGTTCCGAAGGTGAACTATTTCCTTTAAACTTTTTGGAACGATTCAATCATGATTCATTTTGGAATCCGAATGATTCAATCATCATTCGATTCATGGAGACAAAATTGAGAATTGATTCTTTCTGATTAAATCTTTTTTTTAAAATCGATTCACGTTTGATTCAACATTTAAATATGTGGTGAATTTATGTCAAATAAATACAAATGGAAGCATACATATATATGATCATTAAAACATTGTTACAGCAATACTATTTCAGTATAAATGAATGTAGCCACTGGGACTGCATGTATTTGCACAATTTACAAGTGTACTTGAATCGTTAAGAATCGTTAAATCTTTTGATTCAATCAGCCTTGATTTGATGGGGATTTTGATTCAATCACGATTCATGAATCAAAAGATCTGGTGGTGAATCAATTATTTGTTGATTCAAGGAATTTTGATTGAATGATTCCAATCGATTCAATCAGTGTCGAATCAATAACCAGTATGATGTGCATGTGCATGTGCATGTGCATGTGCATGTGCATGTGCATGTACATGTACATGTGCATGTGCATGTGCCCGGTGCCCGGTGCCCCCCTCCCCCCCCCCCCCCCGGGTGCGCGTGCGCGTGCGCTGCGGCCCACCGCACGCACAATGGCCAATTGCGTAGCGGCGCAATCTGGTTCGCGTGTGCATCTGGCGGCACGTGTCCGACCCGCTGCTGGACCGGTCCGGAGAAACGGTACTGCGTTCATTGTCCACGCCACACTGAATAAGTGGCTAACTTCACGGACGTCGTATTACAGCTGAAGGTTCTACATCTTAAACAAACGAATGTTTTGCACTGCTATGCTGTGTATTTTAACGACCGGATAATTTAATGTAGGACTCCCAACTAATTCTGACTTATGAAATCTCTGCTCTTGCTGAACCCAAGAGAAGATACACATTTACTGTGCTGTACTCATCTGCAGGGTGCGGCAAAAAATAATCCTGCTGGAAAACTCGCCGCAACTTCTGTTCTGATTGTTGCAGGACAAAAGAAATGACACCAAGCGAAAGAAAAACGTCCAATAAACAAAATATATGTCTCATAAATGTCTAATAAACGTATACATTTTATCGTCAATCATTGAAATGGTGCAAATGAAAACGGCCAGAAAACAAGCAAAAAATGTCCAATTACCAATTTAACTTCGACGGAAATTTATTTCGATGCGAAGTAGGATCCTGTCATTGCAACTGAATGCTAAGTCTGGCTGCACGTGCACATTATTTTGTATTTGGCATTGGTTAACATGATGCATTTTTTCACTGCATTAATCGTTTGTCGCGCTCGACGAGAACATCAACAGAATGCCACAGCTGACAAAAGATGAAGAAGAAAAAATTGTGGTCGAATCTCATGCTAGGGCCGGTAACTTAGTCGCTGTGATTCTGGATTTCCACCATCAGTTAGGGTGCAAATTACAGCCCAAATCTGTTAACAGAATAATGTATAAGTGCCAGCGTACGGGATCGGTTGGAAAACCAGAACCAGGGCAGGTCCGGACGCCCAAGAACGGTGCGAACCCCTGAGAATATCGAGCGGGTGGCGGATATAAACCGCCAGAACAGCCGGAAGTCTGCTCGAAAGGTCTTTTTTCAGCCATAAGCACTTTTATTATCATTTTTACATAAACACTTAAAACAAACAAACATTCAATCATCCATACAACATCGAAATCCTCATCGGTGTCTATCAGCCCGATTGAGCCCATTAGCCCGATTGGGCCCATCGGCGGTCCCCGCCCGCGCCGCCCACGTTTTTCAGCGGCTCCCGTTCGCGAAGCGGCGCCCCCTCGCCACCGGCCGGGCGTGCGAGCCGTCGGCCAGCGGGGCCGACGCCCCGCACACCCGGCCGTCCGACTGGCCCTGCTGCACATGCTGAGGTCTGGTCCCGGGTTAGCCCGGGTGGGGAAAGGGCGGGGCCTATCCTATTATTGGTTCCTATTACATCCAGCGCCACACTCAGACTAAGGCCTTTATCGCCCAATCGCGATCAATGCACGGCTGACACTCGTTTACACTCCTCCCCCCACCCTCTCCCACACACCCACATCTCCATCCCGCCCACTGCTGCCAGGGTTTAGGGTTGCTGCAGGCAGACCTTTTCTTTTAAATATTGATTTGGAGTTCTTCATTTATGAATGGTTTCCATTTTGCCTTAAACTTATCCATTCTGTCTTTTTCATAGCAATTATTTTCTCCATGACATTTCACAAAAAAACAATAGTCCGAATGTTTTGTATGGATGGATTTCCGAGGTCAGGACCCGCGCTTAGCAGAGCTTGTTGTGCAGGTTCTGACCTCACCACCCGATCGCGCAATTCCTGTTGGCCGGCAGAATTTAGAGACGAAAGTTTTACGTGCTCGACATACCTGGACACGACATACCTGGACACGACACGACCATACCTGGTCGCGATGCAAAATATCGCGACATAAACGGCATGAAATCGTCTAAACATACCCGCTGTTCTTTAAAGCGCCGACTAACAATGAATTGCTTCGCGATCATCACAATAAGATTAACCGAGCTCATAGTTTTTAGGGCCCCAAATATTATATCCCGCGCACTGCCGGGGGTTGATTTCCGCCCCCCCCCCCCCCCCCCCCCCTCAGGTTTTTCAAAGATAGCGAAAAAACGGCGGCGCGCAGCGCCGCCGGGTTTTGATACACCTGTTAGGACATCAATTGCGCACACTTTGAGAGAAAAAATATATGCTCGGGTCATCTCAGGTCAGGTCACCAGACCAGGTCAAGTGACCCCACCACCAATGTTCGCAGTTGTGCCAAAGCCAGAGTTTTTCACCGATCAAGTTGAAACTTACAGGATGTCATGAGGGCATCAGTACTTACAATTCGTATAACTCGGAATTTTTATATCGGTGATCTAAGGTCAGGTCAATTTCGTAATCTCCCCATAATAAGTCAATGGGGAAATATACAAATGCTTCCTATTTCAAGGATATGCATGGTACTAGTCCAATTACTTCTGGATCATGTTATTATAGGATATTCTTGATGATCCAAGTGTAAGTTTTGTTCAGTGACCCCTATTGGGTCATTTGAGGTCATGCGAGGTCACCATCACTTTTTTGTAAATAATTCTCGATATAATGAAGATAGAGGTAAAACAGACATCAATGTGTTTGTCTCGTCGAGACACGTCTTCCCATATGCAACATGCCCTACTTGGGTCACCACTTGACCTTGACCTTAGGTCAAATTGTTAAGTTGACTTAATAAGGTCACCATATATATCATTCAAAGCGCCTTGACAAGATAAACACAATGGCGTAAACAGTTTTCCGTTATCTTTATTAAGTAAAAAGTTAATAGCAAAAAACGATTTAGCAAAAAAAAAATGTTTTTTCTTTTCTTTTTGACCTCTGGAGCCTCAAATATTGACCTGAGATCAAATCTGAGGACACCTTAGCGATTAGAAATTTCACTGGCTGGTGTTTTCTTTTTTCCGTTTGCTTCTAACTATCATTGTTTCTGAGATATGTGGGAATTTCTGGAGCGATGTCCTAAAACAGGAAAACTGGAAAATTTGACCTTTGATGACCTCTATTTTGACCTGACTTAAAAAAAACAATTAATACTTTTGATAGAACATGTATGAAGATATCAAATGCCTTTTTCCGCTTCTCGCTACGTTGCGTAGTTTTCGAGATCTCAGGGGGGGGGGGCGGAAATCAACCATCACTTTTTGACCCACAACCCCCCTGCAGTTCGTGTTCGGCGCAAAGCCCCTGCAGTGCGCGGGATAGGATTTACATTAGCATGAAAACGATGACATGGTTTGATTTTTGGATTAATTTTTGCCACTAGTTCATTCCAAAACAGTCTTATTTCATGGCAATCTACAAAGTAGTGTTGTATGGTTTCAATTCCACCAAATTCATCACAGAAAGGATTATTGAGAACATCTCTTATGCATACAAAAACGTCTGGTTGGAAAATATCTGTGTGCAATCATGTATTGTAAGCTTTGTAGCTTAGTGGAGCTGGTAATCGTAAACGGTACCGAATATATCTTTCTCCAGTCCTCACCAAAGCTGATGCCCTCACTTTCCCATTTTAATTGAGCCCGTGGAATGGTGTCCCCTATCGTGTCGTGGCATCGTGAATAGTATCGGAGTCGTGAAAAAACTGGATTTGACCTGTTGTATCGGAACATTCTTCCCTTGTATTACGATGTACGGAGCTGCTGTCCTCTCAGCTGTCGATAATGGTGCGCTCCCTACTAGCATCCGTTTCCACTCCGCCGGAATCGCCCTCAATAGGCTCATATAGCGAAGCGGGCCATTCCGCACATGATGATTTCGCTCCAAAAACCTTGATGACTAAAGAGGTGACCGCGAATGTCAATAAAATCGTCTATAAATGTAATGCCATTGTCATAGTGATTTATAAAGAATCACTTTCCGATCTATGCAGACCGCTTTGTTACACCATATTATCTGTTTTCGCACGGCATTGCCACTTTCGGGTACCGTCATCGGCACCGCCTCTCTAAACCAAAGCAACATTTCTTTATAAAATTCCGGTATCAATCTCGTGCCTCGTGCCCATGTCCTATTGTAATCCATTTTTGTGATATCACCAACGTAAATTTTACTTCTTTTTTTGAATGCCTTGGCAAACGCCAATTCATTATTTGCAATAATTTTACCCACCCATGATGCTCTCATTGCTTTATATATTGCCAGAATATATTGCCAGAATGTTTGGCGCTTTCAATCCCCCTTGTTCAATTCCTTGATATAGCTTTTTCCGAGCGACCTTTGGTGGTCTGCTCGAAGGGTCAGCGCTATGATTGGCTGCAGTTACCGAGGCAAACCACGAATCATGCACGATTAACTCGCTCTCAAGCCATATAAGATACCAACCTGTCCAGAACCGCACCAACAGGATGTGGTTCAGCGTAATCTGTTCAGTAAGTGGGCGCTGCGGAGAGATCTCCGTCATGAAAACAGGTTTGACAGGGTTTGGTTCGGTGATAGACTCACGCCTACATCGACTGCCACATCAACAGACAGAATGACAGAACATGACTGTTGGCCAGACCACAAACTGTGCAACAAATTCAGCTTCACAACTAGCAACTAGCACCCGCACGTCACGATGTGGGTCGCATTGAGCGGCGAGAAAGGGATCATCGGTCCACATTTGTTTGAGGCTGCAAATGGTCGACTCCGGGCCCGGACAGTGGACAGTGCAGCAAACATCGCCATACTGGAGGATTTTTTATTCGCCTATAGACTCCTGAACAGGGACTTAAGTGGTTCCAGCTAGACGGGGCAACAGCTCATACTGCCCGTGCAACCCCCGAGGTCCGGAAGGCGAAGTTCGGGTCAATAATAATCTCCGGGGAGACTGACCACCCGTGGCCTGCGCGGTCACCGGACCTTACCCCGTTAGATTGTTTTCCCGTGGGGAACGATTGAACAAAAAATATATGATTCCGCACCGAGAACGCTGGAAGACCTCAATAATAACATCCGAAGAGCAGTGGGAGAAATAACTCCCGATGCATGTAGGTCGATGATCAGGAACATGCGGCGGCGTCTTCACTTGTGCGTTGAAATGGACGGTGGTCATTTTGAACACCGCCTGTGAGCCTTCTGTCCTGTGCACTAAGCTCCAAACCAAGTGTGGTGTGAAGCTGTGTGAGTTATAATGTTTTTAGTCTTATATTCTTGATCATGTTCTGGGTTCCTCCAGTAGGAATTGTCTGATTTTGTTGTGGTTCTGCATGAAGGTGTGTCAATGTATCAATGCCCGAACAAAATACAACTGGTAAACAGCGATTTTTTTAGGTAACTTTGACAGGACGATGTTCTGCAACAAGAAAAGATACTAAAACGGAATTTCGGCAGCATAGACTGGCATGATTTCTTATTCTAATCATGCATTCATTTCCTCTTTGTCATTAATATTACCAGAGTTACGGCCACTTTTCTAACAGGTACAGTCGGCCTAATAAGTATCTTCCCTTCTTTAGTTTCTAAAACTCATCTAATTTCACTTCTGTGTACATGAAGGACCGATTTAAGGGAACCTGTGGTACCTACCTAGGTAGATAACACAGGTTCCCTTAAATCAGTGCTTCATGTACACAGAAGTGAAATTATATGAGTTTTAGAAACTAAAAAAAGGAAGATACTTATTAGACCGACTGTACATGTTTCTGCCGCACCCTGTATCTCATGTCTTCTCAGAAGTATTCGACATGTGCACATTTCCATTGGCTCAGAGTTCGCCATGGGCTGGGCTGTCCCTATGGGCCGTGGGCTGGGCCTGGGCTGGGCCTGGGCTGGGCCTGGGCCGGGCCTAAACTTTAAGGAAATCGCTGGGCTCTGGATGGGCCTGGGCCTGACAATTTTGAAGTCATGCGCGCGTTGCACAAGCCAGGCACGTAGCCAAGGGGAGGGCGGCGGGGGCGGCCGCCCTCCCCTGGAGGCCAGGAGGGCCCTTTTCGGCGCGCGCAGCGCGCCGAAAAGGGCCGACGAGACCGCGCGAAGCGCGGTATCATAGGCTCTTTACTACACGAAGCGTGGTCTTTAGAGAGTTTAGAAGACTTCAGAGGCCCTTTAGGGTCACCAGGGCCCTCTCTGAAAGACTAGAGGGCCCCTTGGACGTTCAAAAGAGCCCTGTGCATGTCAGAGGGGCACCTGGCCAGACCGAAAGGGCCCCTGTGCAGGTCAGAGGGGCCCTGACCAGACCGAAAGGGCACCTAGGTGGGTCAGAAGGACCCCTGGACATGCCGAATGAGCCCCTAGCCAGCACGGAGGGGCCCCAGGGCAGGTCGGAGGGCCCTCGGAGCATGTCGGAAGGCGACAAAGCAGCCAGTACAGTCCCTTGCTAGGTTGGAAGGGCCCCTTAGAAGGTTAAAGGGCCCCTGGAGAGACCAGAGCACCCCTGGAAAGTTAAAAGGGGTGCTCTGGCTGCGCAGATCGGAGGGGCCCCGGAAAAGGACCCCTGGGCGGGTGAGAAGGGCCCCTGAACATGCCGAAGTGGCCCCTGGCCAGCACGGAGGGGCTCCAGGGCGGGTCAGAGGGCCCCTTGAGCATGTCGGCAGGGTGACAAAGCAGCAAGCGCAGGCCGACCAGAAGAGTCGCTGGGCCGATCGGAGGGGCTCCTGGGCAAGTCAGAGGGGCCCCTGGCTAGACCGAAAGAGTCTCTGAGCCGGTCGGAAGGCCTCTTGAACATGCCAGATGAGTTCCTAGCCAGACTGGAGGGGCCCCTGGGCAGGTCGGAGGGGCCCCTGAGCAGGGGCGGCGGATTGCGGGGGGCAGGGTACCCAAAATTCCCCCAAGTCGAAAATCCTGGGGGGCAAAGGGTAGTTTTGCCTGCTCAATCTGGGGGCAACATGACCCATCCCCTCCCCAGGATTTGCTTTTGAGGGGGGATTTTGGGTACCCTGCGCCCTGCAATCCGCCGCCCCTGCCCCTGAGCATGTCGGCAGGGCGACAAAGCAGCCAGTGCAGTCCCTGGCCAGGTCGGAAGGACCTCTGAACAGGCCGAATGGGCCCCTTGACACACAAGGGGGGCTTCTTGGAAGGTCAGAGGAGTCTCTGGTGAGACCGGAAGGGTCAAAGCACGTAGAGATCCCAGATGAAGATTAAATACAAAGAGGCCTTACTCCACAATACAAAATATTAAAAGCGGAGCTTTCGGGTATATTGTAACACCCTTCGTCAGGGTGCTACAAATATACCCGACAGATCCGATTGTATTTTTTCCTAGAGTAAGCCCTCTTTGTATTATATATATCACCCACCCCACATCATGTCTTTTCGCTTCGCGGATCCCAGATGAGTCCCTGAACAGGTCGGAAGGGCGTAGAAAAGGTCAGAGGGCCCCCTAGACGATATGAAGGGACCTTGGGCCTTTCAACAGTAAGAATACAGTTGTACAGGGAATAGCACTCAACATTTTCGCGCCGCTCCGCGGCGCAATTGAACTACAAATTCAATTATATGCGGGTTAGGAAAAAAATCGGTCAGTTTCTCGGCGCATTTATGTGTTAAGTTGCTACTTTCCTATATTATTGGGCAAAATAGTTCACTTTAGCACATTTTCCCCGCACTTTTAAACGCACAATATGGTAATTTTAGAGGTCCGCACCATACGCAATGCGACGCATTGATGAGAAAGCAACCCAGGGCATAAAACTAAAAATTTCGCGCCGCTCCGCGGAGCAATTTGTTTAAAAGTTCCAGGTCTCCAACTTAACAAAAATATTCCAAGTTAGTATAGCTGATTCAAAATTCGTGTCGCTGGTTCCAAAGTTGATGTGGCAGTTTGCTAACTCCAGCTCCTAAACGTTGGTATGGCCCATGTCATACCTGCCATACTGCATTTCCAGCCTTGTAACGTGCCTTTTCATGCGTTTTTTTTTGTTGGGGGGGGGGGGGGGCTTTCAACGCTTGGGAAGGGGCCCTTTCAACGCTCGGGAAGGGGCCCTTTCGAGGAGCCGCCCCTCCCTGGACGAAATCCTGGCTACGTGCCTGGCACAAGCTGAGGTCAGAGTTCAAAAATATTGTAACCAGCAGTTCTTGCTGCGTCTGTGGATTTTTGTTTTTTTGGTTAGCATAGTTGGTTAATTGTTTCACATCTATAGTATACAAGTAAATATTCTAGGATAATGATTGCAAATTTTGTGAAAATAATTATATGCTTAATCTGTATGGGCCGGACCGGGCCTGGGCCTCAATATTATGAATTTGACCGGGCCTGGTCTGAGCCTGGGCTTGGTGTTCATGGGCCTGGGCCGAGCTGGGCTGGGGTTGGTGGGCCCGTGACGAACACTGCTGGCTCCCGCACATGCACTCAAATACACATTACACACCCCGCCTCTTTCATACATAATACCGAAACCTCCTCCCTGTCCCTTCCAAATGTTGCCCCCAGTGGTGTCGATTTACTACGTAGAAGATACGACGGGTGAGGTACGAGCTAACTTTTTACGACAGCCCAGTTAATCAGCCCTGGCAGAACCCGAATTTAACCACATCTTCCTCCGGGCCTCCCCCGGTAATCCTCCTCAGCCTAGCCACGGTAATCAGAACAACACGTGGCTCCTCAGCCACGGTAATCAGAACAACACGTGGCTCCTCAGCCACGGTAATCAGAACACGTGGCTCCTCAGCCACGGTAATCAGAACACGTGGCTCCTCAGCCTATCCACGGTAATCAGAACACGTGGCTCCTCAGCCACGGTAATCAGAACAACACGTGGCTGCTCACCCTATCCACGGTAATCAGAACAACACGTGGCTCCTCAGCCACGGTAATCAGAACAACACGTGGCTCCTCAGCCACGGTAATCAGAACAAGTGGCTCCTCAGCCACGGTAATCAGAACAACACGTGGCTCCTCAGCCACGGTAATCAGAACAACACGTGGCTCCTCAGCCTATCCACGGTAATCAGAACAACACGTGGCTCCTCAGCCACTGTAATCAGAACAACACGTGGCTCCTCCCGATACTTATCGCGGCCGAAACCGGCTTATAGCAAGATAATTGATTGGTGCCCCGCCCCGTGCGAATTGGACCCCGCCGCCGATATTCCACAAATTGCGACACATTGGCTCCAGGGCCTCTGCTCGCATATCCTTCGTCCTTCCCGGGACGCCTTCTGCCACGTCTGGCAGTGGGACCTCTGCTACATATCCTTACCTTCCAGTCCACGGCGAGGAGGACAGCACGTCGCTCTCGCTCCAGCTTATCGCAACCCAGGCCGACTAATTTGTGGGGCGTATAGCGCAGTGCATGTTGTGCAGAGCTCTCATCCGCGACCAATTTCCGTCCTTCCCTGCACACACACTGCCACACCTGGCGCTGAGGCTGCTGTCCCAACCTCTCAAAATAATAATAATAGTAATAATAACGCACGTTACTTTACCCTCCAGCGTTAAATACGCCCCCTCCCAATGCGTGGATTTATACAATCCTTCGGCAGTGAGAATAGACCATTTGTGAGTATAATTGTTGTCACGCAGGGGTGCGATCCACATCACCTCACGGTGTCGCTTCAGCGTACCGATCACGCGTCATGTTTAGATCACACCGAGCTAGGGTAACTCCATTTATCGGTGGGTATGAACCACCAAGCCAAGCAGAGCACAACCGGCCTACCGGGGAAAATCCACAGATTATTTTTCGTCACTTAACACGCGAGTTACTGGAGTATATTCCATAACGCGACTTACTGGGGGGGGGGGGGGGGTTATCCCCCCCCCCCTCGGATCTCCGGAACTACTGGACTGATTGTAAAATTCAAACGGTATTCGATAGTCCTGGGAAATGTATCGAGGGAAACTTAATATTGTTGACCTCGGGGTCACCGATGACGTCACAGATCAGGTAAAGTACAAAACGTTTGACCGTGTCAAAAGGTCTCGATGGATGGAATTGCCGCGCAGAATTGTGATATTAAACGCATAAGCAGTCTATAAATTGGTATGATTCGTGTGACTGACACTTCTAAGTACCTTGCTAAGCTGTTTATGACCTTGGGTCAGGTCAAGGTCATCTGTGGTCACGAGGTCAAACTGCAAATTACGGTCATTAGTCGTTGTAACACATGTGTATGGGTTTGTTTTTTTCGTCTAGAACGCGAAAAATGACCTTAGAACATTGTTTGTTCCATATAAATAGAAGTAAAAAGCAAAAACGGAAATGTATTTTTATGCATAGTAATGCTGTTGGAGGTGGTTTATTTTTATCATTGAAAGGTCATAAGTCAGTCATTTTCGAAGATATCGATTTCAAATTTGGTACACATTCACCGAACACGTCTCGATCACATATATTCCGATTTTTGGATAACTCTGTTTTTTGTTGAAAATATTGTAAAAATAAAAAAATGTATTTGGATTTCTCCAAATTGTTTCTTCCAGGAGCATAACCAGTGTTTCACGAATGTGTAAGTGCTCGGCTTGCCTCGCAACGGACTGTATAATCACATGATATGGTGGGCGGTTAACCCTCACCCAAAGACCGATGTGAAGCGTAAATACAGTCCCAATTCACTTCACTCTCGGTCTTTGCAAGCGCGATGGTGATATATAAAAACGTATGGGGAGGGGGGGGGGCGGGCGCCTTTAGCGCCGGCCAAAAATGGTACAGACATTCCGTACCGCACGTAGAGGCGGCTTCGCCCATGGGCGCCTATTGCCCGGTAAGGGCGACATCGGCACCAAAGGGAGGGGCAATGGAATGACACTCGAATGACTGCTCGTGGAATGACTCAATGGCCCGGAGGGATGCCTTCGGCCCGGAGAGGCGCCTTGCCAGAACACATTGGTACCCACACTGCACACAGTTTGAGGCCATCCAAAATCAATAGCCTCTATACGAGATGTAAAGATTGGCCTAATGAGTGATGGGTATGTAGGTAGTCCCAGGAATAAGGTACCCAATAACAACCTACTGCGGAGGTAGATCTAGCACAGAAGGTTGTGCACTCAGTGCAGTTATTTGTACATAACCTGTTTTCCTATCTTAATCAATAACAGTCTTTCAATTTTCAATCCAGCGGGCAGCACATTCTATATCAATACAAAGTGAACGCACCTACGTTTGGTTGTTACTAAATTTAAAGGCTTCCTTGATTTTTTATATATTTGAAGACAAACTTTTGTTTTTACTTTTGTATCCCCCATTGACTTCTTGGCACATTTGAAACTAAATAAATGCAAGTTGGAGTCTTTAATTTTTACTGGGTGCAGTACCCAATACAATTTGGGGTTTTGAATTTGACTGGGTACAGTGTACCCACTACCCAGTGTACTCGGTGGTGGTTCCACCCATGCGTGCACTTGGATTTGTCCCTAGTAATTTTGAAACCGCGACTCGACGCCATTGACGTTTATGACACGTCATTCATTGCCTATTGGAAGGTTGTAAATTATATCTGGATAATAGGTCCAGGACCCCAATAACGGTGAATGGTCGGTTAAATTGTGATTGGAGATGCAAAACAAATCGCCAAACACAGGAACCGGCACCGCCACCGTCACCGCCTCCGCTCATAAATGAGTTGGCACCGGCATCAAGCCCGGCCACATCTGGCAACGCCCGCCAGACCCGGCAGCCAGCAATCCGCATGTCTACTTCATTATACCTTAAACAATATGTTAACCCCCGAACTTGTGCTGAGCCCGGCATGAGACCGACAAGCCGGAGTTCAGACACAGCTTCAGGCCCGCCGGGCCTGAATTTGGGCCCGGCGCCGGCTTCGAGGTCCCGAAATTTGCATCCGTAATGGTGATCACGTTTATTAATAACTCAGGAACCGGATAGCTTCTTTATCCGTACAGACCAGGTTGAGCCAGTCTTAAGCGGCTCTCAAGTTATAATTCCAACCAGTCTTAGGTGGACTACGTGCCGATGCGCCAAGGCAAGTGTACCTAATTCCGTCATTCTTCCCTGGAGTGGGGGACAGCCAGGTTGAGGTGGCTGCCCCCCACCCCCCACCCCCACTCCAAATTTGGTGATGACACTCCTGGTGATTACCTATGTATGGTCTTCTAGAACATTGCAAACAATTCTCTGAAATATTAAGTACGTATATACATAATATTGGTCGTCTTCCCTTTATGTGAGGTTTAGGTACCAGACACGTTTTTTTTCTCTCAACATTGGTTGCACGTGCTCATCCCGCTACCATCTCTCGGTATTAAGGATTATAGGTACGTGTTGTTCTGGAACGAGTGGTGGGAAATTCAGGGCAATTAATAGCATCAACAGCACATTTTTATGACAACCGGCTCTCGTCCAGTATTGGAAATCACTGCAGACCTACAGGAAAAGAAGATCGGGAAACACGACACAATCCCTGGAGAAGCCACAGACAGAACGTTACATGGCGAACCGCCATACCTCGCTCACGTCTGAATTCTGAATCGGGGACCGGCCAGATACGACATTATGCAGATAAGTACCTACTGTTAAAGGGAGTGTGCCTACTGTTTTGGAATTCCACAAATATTTTTCATACGGTAAGTAGCTATTGGTTTGATTGTTGTACATGATGAAATTCACATTTGGAGCCCTTTAGTTGAATTTTCACATATATTGTTTTTTTTTCTTATTTTTTGTTTCGATATCTATAAAACGATTGTCACTATGGTGATGTTATGTAAAACGGCGCACATAAGACAATACAATTACGGTCACATCATGCAAGATAGAGACACGTTTTGCACAGCATGTTCTTGCCACTGTGAACTTTATTATGTGCAAGTTTCGTAGCTCTAAATTTATATCTTCTTCAAAAAATGGCCATCGGCCGTCATCGAAACAGCCATCATCGAAAAACATGATGGCCGTCCAGTTTCTGTTCGGCTGCTGCTGTCAGCGTGCACAAGCTGTTTTGTTGAATTGCTATTTGCCGGCGCTAACAATATGCTAGCAGTTTAATCGATAGTTGCAGTGCTTCTAGTAGCGGAAGCCCTCTGGAGTCTACCCGATAACTTGTTGCTCCCAGCAAGTTCCTGGAGTCTTTAGAATAGCTCAGCAACTAGGGCGAATCTGGAGAAACGAAGTCATGGGTCAATTCAGAAAATTATGTTCTATAGACCAGTGTCAATAACCCCAAATAAGCGATGTGAGTAGGCACACTCCCTTTAAGTGTTTACGTAATACTCTATGTATAATACTGCTGACTCAATCATGTATCACAATACGTAATATGCAGGGCAGTACTGATGTCCTGATACGTGATGCACGAGGAATTGCTATCAATTTCCTCACTTATATATTCGCGATAAAAATGCGTCAGCCCGTTCAAAAATGTATCGCGAACGCCTTCCTTTCGGGAAGCAACAGTAAGTTGCAGGAAAACGCAATGAAGTAAACATGAAATTTAAAGGCATTTCAGTTTAATTGTGTCGGCCTGGAGAGCGCCAATGTTTTGTTATATCTTGTATATTATAGCTCTGCCAAAACATAATACTACTATGGGTAATTATATGTGCTGGCTATTGCTATAGTAAATACGACGTACGGGAGTCCGGAATAAGGGCTAGAAGAGAGGGAGCGTGCCTATATAACTTTGAGAACACGGTGGCGCAGTTGAGAGGCAAGTCCTCGTTTTTTTTATCAAGCCTGGCCATAGGCACTAGGCAGACATTTCGTCAACCAGCTCACAACCAGGATGGCCATCACGGGGGCATCACCGGGCAGTGTTCGCACAGTCACAGAGTTAAACGTCACGTCACGGTAAAAACGTCACGTCACGGTACGTCACGGTAAAAACGTCACGTCACGGTACGTCACGGTAACGTCACGTCACGTCACGGTAGCCAGCGCCCGCGGCTGTGGGACATAATGGTCAACAATGCATTTTACATTGTTCCTGTGTTAGGTACCAGCCGCATTCCTGAGGGACCTAAGCTGCCAGTTCTAGTTTGGTCCCTCTTGCCGAGTCGGGCCAAACGCTGAAGTACCCGGGAAATTCAAACGATATTTTATTGAAATTTGTCAAATCCGACGTTTCTGTGCAACATTTTTCGGCTATTTTGATGTTTTTGAAGACAAAATAATTATTTCACCGCCCCAAACCGTGTATTTCATGCGTTTTCGATTAGGTTCCTTAGGAATGTGATTAGGTCCCTCAGGAATGTGGTACTTTACGGATGGTACCAACGCAATACAAAAGCATCGTGAAAACGGCTAATCCGGCTCTTAAAGGTCATTCGTTCCGGTGACATGTCTCAAGCGCACGGTCTCGTTCCATGTCTCGGAGCAATCACTTGATTTGCTGCGTCCGATAAATCGGTACCTATAGCTCCTGTGTGGGCACATCTTCCACCTGGAGTCACCGACCAGTCGCGTGCAGTCGCGACTGTTTCGCTAGACCGGGGACCGAAAATACTGACCCTCTGCCGTGCGTGAAGTGTACAGCAGTCGTCAGCTGCTACTCGAGTTAGAAGTGGGGACAATTAAAGTGGATTTGTCACAGTGCGAAGCTCTGCCGTACAATTTGTAAGTCTAGTTGCAGGTGAATTGCAGGTGTGATTTTGATAGTAGGAGCCTATGTTTTTTTTCAACTTTGTCTGTCCTGTCGCACCGCTACCCATTCTATAAATCCATCTTCCCATCACATCAACTGTAAATTGCATTTATAGGCATACGTGCAATGTAAATTAAGGAATAGCAAACGATTAATTTAATGCAATGCTCTGTGTCAATTTGCAAGTGACAAAAAGGAGCCTGATTAGAGAGGAACATCAGAATTAAGTAACCATGTCAATGTCTTGCAGCACTCCAGGAATAGAACTATGGGGCAGCAGAGTGCAGATGGCCGTCACCTGGTGAAGACTGGCGGGCTGATATAGTCATAGCGTCACGCCGCCGTGTACAATACACCGGGAAAAGACCGACTGCTCAAACCGGGAATCGCTTAGGCAACGTATTTCACTTGACAGGCGTCGATCATGTCGAATGCTATAATCTGATATTACCAGGCACGTAGACAGGATTTCGTCCAGGGGTGCGGCGCCTCGAAAAAGGGGGGGGGGGTCGCACCAGCCGCCCCCCCCCCCCTTGGCTACGAGCCTGGATATTGCAAATATCTTCGATGTGAAAGCGCTGGACCAGTGCTTTTGCACCGGTCTCGGGTTCGTACCGGTGTCACCGGCACAAGTACAGGTACCCTGGTAAAGCCTTGGTGGGCAGCGTTACTAAAAAAATGAAGTTCCGTTACTTGTTACTCAGTTACTCATAAAATTAGTTCAGATACTCGTTACTCAGTTACGTTGCGACAAATTTAACGGAAGTTACTTTAGTCCGCTTAGTTTAACCCTCGCCAGTGCAAGGGGTGGATGCTACCCCGCCCCCTCGGTTTTCGGGAATAACTCGCGTATTTATCAACCGATTGCGATGAAACGTTCAGTACCCTACTTTATAACAATGTGACACGTACTCTGGAAAGGTCAAACCTCTACTGCCCATGACCTGTGACCTATGATCTGTTTCTCAAGGTCATTTCAGACGCAACCTGCGTCCCGTAGTATCGATGCTTCCAACTTGTGCACTTCCCGAGTGTTTGTTGTTCAGGAAGATATGAACAGGTGGTGTCATTTATGGTTTCCACCGAGATCATGACCTCCGATAGGACCTGAGATGACTTTTTTGGCCTCTGGCAGTTTCTAGGGCATTTTGGGCCGCGGATTTCAAATTTGGCATCCATTTGACAAAATAATATGTTCCACTGGGGTGATGTTCTTACACAGGTCAACCGAGGTCCCTCACCTCATATGACCTAAGATGACGTTTTGACCTCCCGTAGATTTAAAAAAAAACATTTCACGCCTAAATATGTTTTGCATATCTCTACCAACTGTACATAATTACAAAACAGACGTCTGTGTTGGACAAGAATAAATGCGGGTATCTAATAGTGATATTATATCAAGGTCAAAGGTCAATTTCCTCGCTAGTGGTGCCCGTCCTTTTCACACCGGCTCATTCTCTCAACACAAAATCAAGCGAGTAACGGAGTAACAGACTTGATTATAAAGTAACGGAAGTTACTTGGTCCGTTACCTGTTTCGAAAAGTAACGAGATCGTTACTCAGTTACTGAAAAAGTAGTTCCGTTAGTAACGGAGTAGCAGAGTAACGGAAGTTGCTCACTTCTGCCTACAGGTACAAATAAGTACGAAATATGCATGCTGTCATCTCTGCTGCTAAAATATGAGTCTACAAGACCATGACGCATTACACCGTGTCGTGATTGTAACCGATTGTAATTTACACCGTGTCGTGATTGTAACATGCATCGTGCCGTAATCAGTCGTGATGTCCAGCTATCATGCAGACTAGCATCACCTATAATGCCGGCGATAACGGGCCGCTCGTCTCACGCTCGTGACTCACCGGTAAATCCAGGGGGGCTCGTGGTCGGCTGGCCTCCGTTTATCCTCTCAGTGACCGCCGGCGGTGCGGTGGCCGGAGCCTTCGTCGTCGCCTCAGTGGCCGGAGCCTTGGTCGTGGTAGCCTTCGTCCTCGCCTCAGTGGCCGGAGCCTTGGTCGTGGTAGCCTTCGTCGTCGCCTCAGTGGCCGGAGCCTTGGTAGTGGTAGCCTTCGTCGTCGCCTCAGTGGCCGGAGCCTTGGTCGTGGTAGCCTTCGTCGTCGCCTCAGTGGCCGGAGCCTTGGTAGTGGTAGCCTTCGTCGTCGCCTCAGTGGCCGGAGCCTTGGTCGTGGTAGCCTTAGTCGTCGCCTCAGTGACCGGCGCCTGGGTCGTGGTAGCCTTCGTCGCCGCCTCAGTGGCCGGAGCCTTGGTCGTGGTCGGTATCGCTGTGCCCGGTGGGCTACTTTCCGCCGCCGGCGGTGGTGTCTTGGTCGGCTGGTTTCCGGACTCAGTCGTTGTCTCCTCAGCAGGTCTATTTGTGATGGTACCTGCGGTGGGCGTCACGACGGACAGCTCAGCGACGGACTCAACCTGAGTCGAATCCCCGCGGCTCGACGCGGCGGTCTCCGTCGGCTGAGCGGCCTTCGCCGGAGCCCGCCCCGCGCCTCCGGACTCGGAGGACTGAGGCATGGGGGAGGCGTTGGTGACCGCGACGGCGGCCAGCAGGGCTCCGAGCAGCAGCAGCAGCAGTGGCAGGCGGCACGTCATGGTCACGACGCGGTCGGCTGGCGAGTGGCGCAGCAGGTGGCGCCCCGCGCCTCCCCGCCTCCCCACCGCCGCCGCCCGTCCGCCGCTGTCCGCGGGTTGGTGCTCTACCGGGATTTCCGCAGCTCGGCCCGGTTCGGCCAGTCAGCGGTCAACAGCAGGGGAGGGGAGGGGAGGGGAGGGGAGGGGAGGGGAGGGGAGGGGAGGGGAGGGGAGGGGAGGGGAGGGGAGGGGAGGGGAGGGGAGGGGAGGGGAGGGGAGGGGAGGGGAGGGGAGGGGAGGGGGATGGTAGCGATAAACATCGTAGCTGGAGCACCAATGGGTTAGCTAAATGGATTACGGGTGGACCTGGTACCTGTAGGGCTGCGAACCGGAATAAACTCAGCTAACCGCAGTTGGCACGTAGCCAGGATTTCGCCCAGGGATGGGGGGGGGGGGGGGGAGGCGCCACGAAAGGGCTCCCTTCCAGAGCGTTGAAAAGGCCCCTCCGTGCTGGCTAGGGGCCCATTCGTCATGTTCAGGGGCCCTTCAGACCCGCCCAGGGGCCCTTTCGGTATGGTCAGGTGCCCCTCTGACCTGCACAGGGGCCCTTTGAACTTCCCAGGGGCGCTCTGGTCTGTCCAGGGGCCCTCCAGCCTGCTCAGGGGCTCTTTCGACCTGGTAGAGGGCCCCTCTGATCTGCTTTGGAGAGCCCCTGTCGGTTGTAGAAGGTCCTCTGCCGGCCTTAATAAGGCCCTGTGGATCTGTGGAGGGTCCCTGTCGATCTGGAGAGGGCCATTAGAGGGCCCTGCCTTTAGAGGGCCCTGCCGATCTGTAGATCGCCCTGCCAATCTGTAGAGGGCCTCTGATGGCATTTGGAGGGCCCTGTCGACTTGTAGAGGGCCCTCTTCTAGCCTTTGGGGCCCTGTCGATCTGCAGAGTGCCCCAGCCAATCTGTAGAGGGCCCTCTGCCGGCCTTTAGAAGGCTCTGCCGATCTGTAGATCGCCCTGCCAATCTGTATAGGGTTTCTGCCGGCATCTAGAGGGCCCTGCCAGTGGCGTAGCCATGGAAGGGGGAGGGGAAGGGCCATGCCCCCCCCCCCCCCTGGAGGCCAGGTGGGCTCCTCTGGCGACCGAGCGAGGGCCCCCTGGGGGCGAAGGTCCCAGTGTTTTGGGTGGTGTCAGGCGCCCGCAAAACGCCTTACGTCGCATAAAAGAACGCCCACGAATCTAAAAATAATCGTAACACGAATAAATAACAGCACTTGCTTGTCTGTTAAAGGCTTGCATATGTAAATAGTAGTAACTACGTAGAAAGGGGCCCCAGCCAGTGCAGAGAGGGTCCTCTACCAGCTTTTAAATGGCCCAGCCGATCTGCAGAGGGCCCCCTGCCGGCCTTTAGATGGCCCCTGCCGGTTGCAGAGGGCCCTCTGCCGGCCTTTATAGGGCCCTGTCGATCTGTAGAGGGCCCCTGCCGATCTGGAGAAGGCCCTCTGCCGGTCTTTAGAGGGCCCTCCCGATCTGTAGAGGGCCCTCTTACAGTCTTTAGGGCCCTGTCGATCTGCAGAGTGCCCAAGCCAATCTGTGGGGCCCTCTGCCGACCTTTAGAGGGCCCTGCCGATCTGTAGATCGCCCTGCCAATCTGTAGAGGGCCTCTGCCGGCATTTAAAGGGCCCTGCCAACTTGTAAAGGGCCCTATTCCAGTCCTTAGCGGCCCCGTCGATCTGCAGTATCCCAGCCAATCTATGTAGAGCCTAGAGGGTCCTCCGCTGGGCTTTAGAGAGAGTCCTGCCGATCTGTAGAGGGCTCGCCGGCCTTTAGAGGGCCCTGCCGATCTGCAGAGGGCCCTCTGCCGGCCTTTAGAGGCCCTTGCCGATCTGATTCAGGATATTATTATCTTTAACCCGCGCCCCGCTGGATGTGGCAGAATCTGCCCCCTCCCGGGTTTTATCAATAACCTGAAAACAATTATAGATATCGACGTCATTTTAGTACCTTATGCTGCATCAATTCCACGTCTTATCACAATATTGCAATGAAAGTTGCAATTATGTGGGCCCCCATGAGCTACGAGGGCCCCTCTGATCCCATTCCCCCCGCCACCTGGGCGAAATCCTGGCTACCCCTGCCCCAAGCCGCCTGAAATCGGCGCAAAATTTACATATTTCCTGATATATAAAATATAAGAACTTTTACTCAGAAAAGTTTGTTTTAAATCAGCTATCATGAGCAAGCGAAATCTGATGAGTTTTCAGAATTGTGTGAAACTTTTTGGGATTTTTTCCCCCAAGGCACCCGTTCTGGATCCGCCATTGGAAAGTGATGGCGACATTCAAGGGCGCCGCCACTTCCCGAAAGATGGAGAGACGCCGGGACGGCAATGGCGGCGCCACTGTAACGAGATTACATTTGTCTTAAAGGGAAATAATGATCTTTTGATTTTGTTAGCAACAATTTCTTAGGCTACCGTTATGGTTTTAAAATTATTTTATTTAAATTTAAGAATTAAATAAAATTATTCCCAAATTCAAAGTTGTAAATTTGGAAAAAATACAAAACAAGTACCTTGTGTACTTCATGAAGGTCATCGACAAATTCGTCCTTCCCTACCATTTTTTACATCGAGTGCGGCATTTTTGGAGGCTCTGTGACGTTTCCGATCAAACTGAGCGCTGCTCGGACACACGCTAGTAGCGCTAGTAGCGCTTTCGTTCTCCATGGCAACCAGGCGTCAGCCAATCAAAAGCCAGAAAGGGAATACGTTCTGGCTTTTCATTGGCTCACGCCTGGTTGCCATGGAGAACGAAAGCGCTACTAGCGTGCGTTCGAGCAGCGCTCTGATCCGTGAAGCAATCCGTGAAGCATACGTGATGCATGACTGACTATCAGTATAAGTCATGAATAACAACAACATGCAAACTATACCAACTCGAATAAAATAAGGGCGGAATGAATTGAACCCCAGGCAAACTAGTATTCGCAAAGCACTCGGCTCTGCGCCACAATAGCAAAAGGAGAGGGAAATGCATATTGGATACAATATTATTACGTCACAAGTTTCTGAAGTGTCAACTACTATGAAATACAGTGATAAAATACCTTTAATAATGTTAGACTAACCTAAGGGACCAAATCTACCCCACCTGGGGTGGATTTGGTGCAAGTCGTAAACCTAAGTGACCAATCATACCCCCCAATGCCTTGTTCAAAGACCTGTAATTCCTTGTGTATACATGCTACCTGACTTTCGTCTCTGGGCATGTTATTAAGAAAAAATGTATCCTTCATTTAAGACTAAGAAAACAAGTCTAACGTAGCTATAAAGTTGAGAAAAAAAATATTTATCAAAGTGGAGTGAAAACTGACTTTTGGGGTAGATTTGGTCCTTTTGGTTAACCGATTTTAGTAAGCCTAAAGGACCAAATCTACCCGTCGTGATGTAATCGTTATTTATAGCGGAACTATATAAATGATCTTGAATATAACTAGCACATGTATGTAACTTCTGGTTAGGGGTTCTTGTTGTCCAAAACTAACCTAGGTTTGATCTATATTTTCATTTTAATTTTAATTAATTGTAAAATTTAAAAATTTATTTTCGTTATTTGTTGATAAAACATGAAAAAACAGCAGCATTACCTACCTAACCGAGTGTAAGACTTACCATCTTAAATTAACCTAGATTATACTTGAATAAAGGACACAAAACGTGTTTATGTTTGGGTTACTATAACGTCATACAATAACGTTATAAAATGTTTTAAACTGCCTATTTGCAATTCAAAGCACGAGTACACATCGCTCTAAAAAATTAAGCTAGGTTTGACAAATAGTAACGACCCTAGAGGTGTCCTAAATATTAAGGCATTTAAAAAAAATGATAATAAAAGTTATTTTCAAAAATATGTGTTCTTTTCTAAAATTCCTATATCTCATTCATCTAAAACTGGTAACCGTTTGGTTCTATACATTTTAGTTTTTGAGTGAAAATCGAAAATCGAAAAAAATCGAAAAATTTGAATTTGAACTTAAAGTTAAGCAATTAAAAATTAAGTTAATCATGTACAGTAGGTAAATCAATTGCCTATCCAAAACTGAAATCGGTTTGGTTCTATAAGTTTTGGTTGTTAAGTTATAGGCATTCCCGTCTACCATTGCATTAATCGCAGGACTTAGAAGAATTTTTGAAGAAAAAAAAATGTTTTTTTCCCTTATTTATTATATCAAAATTGCCTTCATTAACACTAAAACATAAAGAAAACGAAGCCATTTTTTTAATAAAAAATAAAAAATTCGAAAAAGAAGTATCACTTTTTACCAAAAAACTATTTTGTTCCAAAAACGAGGATTAATTTTATACATTTCCATATTACTTAAGTGCACACCAATATGAAAAAGGTAACAATTTCTTAAAATACTTAATGCTTCTGACGTTATTGTTAAAAAACTGAATAAATTGACACAAAAAGTATATCAAGTGATAAAAGGTCGAAAAAATCCGATTTAAGGGTCTACTTTTCTGTAAAATGATGCTTTCATTCTTGTTCACCCTAACTGCTTAAATACAAATCTTGAACTTTTAACACCAGGTGGCAGCACTTAACGTTTTACAAAAAAAATGGAACAAATACTTTTAATCAAGTTTTTTTGAAAAACAACAAATATGTTCATAGGAAATTGAATGGGCTATCAATTAGTTTGAATGAAATTTTCGCTCAGACAAAAAATTTACCTAAAAAAAATTGAAATAAAAACTTTTCTTAAATTTTGTGCTTAAAGTTAAGTAATTTAATTTATTTTTATTTATTTATTTGCAAATCCTGCATCTTGTTCATCTAAAACTGGTAACTGTTTGGCTCTATACATTTTGTTTTTTAAGTGACAAGCATTCAAACTTAATTTGCAATTGTACTTAAAGTTAAGCAATTCAAAAATTAAGTACATCATATAACGTAGGCTCAACTATTGGCTATCAAAAACTGAAATCGGTCTAGTTTTATTTAATTTTGTTTTTTAAGTTATAGTTATCTACCTATCTACCATCTACCATTAAGTTGTTCTCACTTTTTAAAAATTTATGCTTAAAGTTAAGTCTTTTTTTCTTTTCTTTTTATTTGATAGTCGTTTATCACATTCATATAATACTTGTAACCGTTTGGCTCTATACATTTTATTTTTTAAGTGACAAGCATTAAAACTTAATTTGTAATTGGACTTAAAGTTAGGGAATTAAAAAATTAAGTACATCATATAACGTAGGCCCAACTATTGGCTATCCAAAACCGAAATCATTTGGGTTCTATATATTTTAGTTTTTAAGTTATAGGCATTCCCGTCTACCATAACATTGTTCCGAGGACTTAAAGCTATTTTTGTGGAAGTAAAAAGAAAGTATTTTTCCTTGTTTATTATTACAAAATTACCTTCGGTTACCCCTAGCAATATAGAAAACCAAGCTACTTTTTCAAAATAAGAATTACAAATTTTCAAAAAAAGGTATCTCTTTTCACGAAAAACTGATTTTTTTTTCAAAAAGCGAGCATTAATAAAATACATATTCACATCAGTTATGTCATGACAAATAAGATAATGTTTACCATTTTTATAAATACTTAATATTTCTCAAGTTATTGTCAAAAACAGATTAAATTGGCATTCAAAAAATCTTGAGTCATTTTTCTCGAAAAAGACAGATTAAAGGGTCTCCTTACCTGTAAAATGATGCCCCATTCATGCCGGTTCCAAATGTAATTTTGTTTTTAAGATTCTTCAAATATTGAACAAAATATGAGTATAAACGTAGAAGAAATTGAAGAAATTGACCGCAAAATTTCTCAAAACGCGAAACTCATTCACTCAAAAAGTAAGACCGGAAGAGGCAAATAAAAACATAGATTCTTGTTCAGATCGCCTAGTTCTACAACATCCATCTGTCGGAACTCAAAAAACTTTTCCGAAAAAAAGTTATGGATATATATTTTTGTGATGGATAACTCAAAAATAAAACAACATATTTCGAATCCGAAAAGAAATTCAGCATGCTCATAGTGTTTTTAATTTTAATCATATTTTTATTGTTAAAAAATGAGTAACTTTTTTTGGGTGAAAATTCAGATTATTCATCAATTTGATAATTAAGTATCCCATATCTTCAAAACCCCTAAACTGATTTTTGATTTCTTTGTTTGATAACATTTGGCGTAAGACGGTCTTTCTTATCCTTGAACGCATTTTTCTTAAAAAAATGCATATTCAAAAACCTAAAATTAAAAAAACATCATTTTTTACAATTTTTCACATTTTTAACTTCAAAAATATGGTTTTCATTAAAATTAAGAATTGCCAAAAGATGGGGTTTGTTACGCCGCATCTTTATTGGCTGTTTGATAATAAAAGTTTTATAAAACAAAAAAGTTACGTTCCAAAAACTTTTCCAAAAACATGTTTTTCTAAGTGACCCACCAGCTCCAAAAAAAATGTTGTGAAGGATTTCCGTGCCTTAGATACAAAGCCCCACTTATGTTTAACACAAATATATACTTTGTTTAAAGATTCGATCAATAATAAGCAAACTGCGAGCAAAACAAGGACACTTAAACCAAAGACATCAAAAAGTAAAATGTGTGTAACTTTTTTAAAAACTAGGTTCGATTAAAACAAAAAATAGGTTAGTGTTCTATTCGACGAGAGCGATCGGAAACTGTTCTACGAACTTAAAAATGTTGCTTACATTGGGAGTTATCGAATAATGAATTTTCGGGGGTATATTTGGTCCTTTATGTTAACAACAGGGGTGTCAGATTTGGTCCTTTAGGTTAATTTGTAAACGGAAACTTTAATAACTTCTTAAGTTTTTAATGGATTGCAAAACTGTTAAGTGCACTGGGCTTGCCGTCAAATTCCATTCCTTTTTTAAAAACCAGACAAGATCTAGTTATTAATAAAGAGTTTAGACTTTTGTGAAAGTAGGAAAACCAGGTAGGTGAAGGATCATAGTGTCTTATAGGACACTTACAAATAAGTCAACTATTTCGTAAACCATACTTCTGATCTTTTGACAAAAGTAAGGTCTCTTAATTTGGATTCAACCTAGCCCGCAACTTTCCCTGTATCTTTTTCAGGGACCAAACCTAGCTTCTGTCTAGGTTAGACTGCATTATGTACCCGAAACACCCTAAATGAGAACATGCCCCGACATTTCAGGTCATAAAAGCTTTAACTGAAAGAATTTCGTTATTTCCTAATTAGGAATCCACCAAAAAATGTTCAGGCATGGCGTCCCTGATTCGGTAAAATATCGTACAATGAATATTTAAGGAATTACAGCCTTCCAAACAGGGGACCAAATCTACCCCAAATGGGGGTAAATTGAAATGAATATTTAAGGAATTACAGCCTTCCAAACAGGGGACCAAATCTACCCCAAATGGGGTAAAACCTAAGTGACCAAATCTACCCCAAAAGGGTAGATTTGGTCACTTAGGTTTAGTTTAATAAGAAAAATTCAAACTTAAAAACAATAATTTGAATAAGTCTTTAATTAGCTTTCAACTCAAAACCAGATATATTTTGCAATGCTACACAAGAATGGCACCAGTGACGTTATTAGCAAAGCCTGCTACGGGACTTGGGTATACTAATCAGGAACAACTCGCCACAATGGTTAAGTGCGCCGAGAAGCATGACAATGACTTTGTAAACAAATCGCCGACGCTAAATAGGTCGCCGTCGATGTGCATCGATGAGCTTCCGATTTAATTGCTAGTTTTGTGTTATTGTTTGTTAGTTTTTTGGGGAAAAATTATTATTTGTAATGATAATATAAAGCATAGTGTTATATACAGCCACAGACAAATTATACAATACTCCTAATGTTGAAAACAAATGAATCGATTTTCAAAAATTGAGGGTCGCAACCACTAACTATGCCGCCGTTGATGTGCATCGATGAGCTTCCGATTTTATTGCCACTTTTTCCAATCGCTGTTAGTTTTAGAAAATCGCCGGGCATATAATCACAACAAGCAGAACGCACAATATATTTTCCACTCCATTGCGTAACAAAACAATACGGGAAAAGTCCGCAGTTCGATGAGGACCAAAAGTACTTGCAAGTACCGGTCGTTAAAAGTGTGGAACGCTTATCAACTTAACTTGAAATATCTTTCGGTATGAAAGTTTTCATGCAAAATGTGATGAGTTTACAATATATTTTGGTCTCGTCTGGCGATTTCAAGTGCTAACTCTATTTTTGTGGCAAAAGGTCATTATTTCCCTTTAAGCGCTCTGCATTGCAACTCGGAGCCACGCCTGGGCTGTGCCGCGCAGAAATATCCTGGCCTCGGGCATTCCAGTGCGTGCGCGAAACAGGGTGGGGAAGCTCAGCGGGGGAGCTGGAAAACACCCTACTGCTCGCCAAGTAGGGAGCGGAGCATCTGGCCCAGGGAGAGCACAATGGGTGGGTCGAGAAAACAGCCTGAGTGCCGGCGCAAACAAACCGGGCCGGACGCCGATACGCAGATGGCCCAGCCATGAAGGGGAAAAGGAGGGCAGATAAAGCCCTGCAGGCTTCATACGCAGGCAGGGCACAGGCCAGGTGCTATCTCCCCCTCCATCTGGCCTGGGTCACAGTAAACAAGGGTCGTGGGGAGCAAACGAGGGGATGCAAGGCAAACACAAGAGATCATGGCATAAATGTTGCATCTCAATTCAAATTATCAACAAGGCAGGAGTCAGCCATGCCGGAGGAATTTACTCTAAACCTCAGGGAGGAAAAATGAGTATAAACAACGCATATAAGTGCAAGAAAGAAACACATGTTCAAGGCATAACATGAATTATTTCGCGCACCAAGATACACCCGGACGAGAAATTAGACAAATTAGTCAATCAAGTTGTTCCACGGCAAACAATAGTCGAGCAAGGAATGGAGCGGTCCCGCAGACAAAAGCGGTCCGTCAGCACCCAGCGGTCAGCATAGTGCACTAAATTAAATTTAAACATTGCAGACGAGTCATTTTCATGCCGAAGCACGACAAGCCGTCAAACATAAAACAAAAACACAAGCAGTGGGTCAAAATTCACCCTTCATATCAAGATTGGACCGCAGTCAGTGGCTGCAAGCATGTCGCAGGTCAATCAGTTGATTACGTAATCATTTGATTACGCATTTACCTACTTGGACTTTGATTAAAGATGTCTTTGATTACAGCCGTGAAAGCACGTGTAAAACAAAACCGCCCAGCCAGGAGCAGCAAAGTGGTGAAGAAAGGCAGCGCTTTGGTATAAATAGAATACTGGCAGACGGCACAGGATAACCAAGACGAGTAAAATCACATGCAAGCAATATGTGATGCAAACCAGGGATAAATCGAGTCAGGATACCTGGATGAGAAAGTTGAGAACATGGAACGATCCAAAGCAAGAAAAAAGATGAACTTGGGAAGAATGATACAATTTTGCGGGAGATAGCAACCAGGCACCGGCCGGAGGATGAGAAAGGATGAAAGATGCTAGACATATACGTCGCTTCGGACGCGGGAACAGAAGGAAGCCGTTAAGCAAACAAAATCGACCAAACAGATAAAAGAGTGGCGCATTGGAAACAAGAACACATGAACTTCTACGGCAACGAAAGTGGCAAATTTACAAAACCGCCGAGATAAAGCGAGCAACTATCAGAGGAAAAACTATATACCGCTGCAGTGGCGGATTTACGGTTGTGCAAAATTGGCAATTGCCCCCCCAAACCGCCTGAAATCGGCGCAAAATTGACACATTTCCTGATATAGAAGCAAATCTAAGCAACTTTTACTAAGGAAAGTTTTGAGATTTTTTGGAATTTTGCCCCCCCAAACTCAAAACCTAGATCCACCACTGTACCGCTGAGCCGGAAAGTTAAAGGAAATAGCTCACCTTCGGAAAATTTATCAGAACACGATTGTATTATATTTTTTAATACAGTTTCTTTGTTTCTTTTCAAAAATGGTCCTACATCGCGCCAATTCAGCACAGAAGGTCGTAAATTATTGATTTTATGGTGTGCGTTATTGGTCTGCGCGTGCTCCATGCAGTGCTGGCACTTTCAGACGGTACGGTATATCATATACCCCCGCATTCCTTCGCCAAAAAGTCAAATATCTTCGGCTGGAGAGTCTTTTCAGCCAAAAAAAAGTGGCAGATAGGGATTTCTCAACACGGGCTACAAAACTGCTATTTCAGTTCAAAACCCCATGTTGAAGGTCAACTATTTCCTTTAAAGGAAATAGTTCACCTTCAACATTAGTTTTAAACTGAGATAGCAGTTCTGTAGCCCGTGTTGGGAAACCCCTATCTGCAAGTTTTCTTGACTGAATAGACTCTCCAGCCGAATATATTTGAGTTTTTGGCGAAGGAATGCGGTGCTGGCGAAAGAATGTTGTACTGGTTCTAGCCCGGGCAGAGGCTATACCATCAGCCAATCAGCTTGCAGCTGGTGCTAGCAAGCGATCGCCGACCGCCGGTTGGCACATCTCCAATGCGAGTCTATCTTTACGCGACTACTTTGGAATCTGATTGGCTGAACCATTGTTTACATTCGCGTGACGTCAGGACTCTGACTCAGAGAGTATGCATATAGTTTTGATAAACAATACAAATGTACGGCCTTCTGTCCTGAATCGGCGCGATATAAGGCCATTTTTGACAATATAAAAGGAAATTGTATTACAAAATATAATAAAATCGTGTTGGGTAAAAAATTTCCAAGGTGAACTATTTCCTTTAGCCCGCGAGTCACTGGGGGGGGGGGGTAGCCCCCCTTAGGAATATTAGGAATATCTCAATAACTAATGCAGATATCGACGCCAAACTTTCAGTACCTATCCGGGCATCATTTTTACACCTATTGAGAAAAACTTAATAAATTTTGTCAGATTTTTAAAAAGATATAGTGAATTTAGTGACGTCACTAAACACGATTTTGGCACCAAAATCGGCTCAAATTTGCCAGGCCGTACAAATGCTGCATTTGAAGCAAAATGCAATCGAAAAACGCTAAAAGGTAGAAAATTGCAAGGGCTACAAACCAGCTATCTCGATATGTCAAAAGTTTGGTTTTTGACTTCAAAAAATTTATTTAAAAAAAATGAAAAAATTCTCACAAAATCAAATTTTTCAAAGATATTGAAAAAACCGGAATATATGTCAGATACAAAGACATATGGGCAACTACCATACCAAATTTCAAAATTATATCATCTTTTTTGACTGTCATGGCATATATAGTATGGGTAAATCATGACGTCAAATTTTAAAATTTCGTTTTTGGCTTTTATTGACCGGATACAGACAAATAAATGCCAGCACTGTTTTTTTGTAGATAACACTGATATAGAAACATGCTTTTTTATTTCGATTTATCAATTTCAAATTTTGACCTTCAGTGACCTGAACTTGACCTGAATTTAACACTAACTTCACGTAAATTAAGTCAGGTGGTAAAATGACTACCACTATCGAATTCTACGCGTAAAAGCATCCATAAAACATTTGCTGCATGACTTTCGTAGATATTTTGTATGTAGTGACCTTTTGTGACCTGACCTTGACCTTGATCTATTCCAACAATCTCACTTTAGCTCATGTGGGATATGTATCATACCTTTGACAGCACTTTGGGTGATTATAGGCGCAATCGAAGGCCATGGATGGCAAGTATTGTCCATACACTCAAATACCTCGATTTTGATGTTTGACTTGACCGTGACCTGATATGTGACCTTAATTTGACTTTAAGTTTGCGTTAGGCTTATCTCATTGAGCGCTTTCGAATGCCGCCTTGCGCGGCCCGCTGCGATCATTGGTTCAGAGGCACGTGACGTCACACGCTCCCTATTCAAATAGTGTTAAATTGACCTACTTTCGCGTCCTACCATTTGAATACCTTAGGTGCCAGCGGGATGAATTAAGTGCTACATGATAGATTGAAATGTCTTCTACAGCTAGTTTTTCAGTCATTTTCTCCTAAATTCCAAGGGTGAGCCGCTAGGCGATGTCAAACCGAGGCATGCAAAAGTGGGAGGTCCATACACATATAAGGTCAAGGCCCGCCCCTGTACGCAAACATGGCAGCCGCCCGGTCTCGAACGCTTCCGATTCGGCCACTCCATTGGTGGAAAGCGTGACTGTGACGTCATCGAACCGTGACGTCATTGGACAGGGTGGATACGTTACAGAGATAGGCATGACACCTCCTGGTATACCGCCCGCCCCGTGGCAGGCCGCAACGCTGAGACGGCCGCCCCGTCGCATGGTTTCTCGCCTTCCGGTAATTGTGGGATGAACCAAATTAAGTTTAAATGCATTCGGGAAGCTCTCACAAGCACTTATGACATGTTGGTTCCACCGATGGACATCATGCCTGGTAATTTGTGCCCATATATGTAGGAACGTCCACATGGTAGGCCGTTTCCCGTACTACGAAACGACAGCTAGTACCGCGGCGCTCTGTGGTCGCTAAATCGCGTATGAATCGCTAAATCGCGTAAATCGCGTATCCATGCTTTTATTGAATGCCCCTCCCAGATTCCTGTGGGGGTTCGAGATTCGCAGGGGGGGGGGGGCATTGCCCCCCCCCCTCCCTGGATCCGCCAGTGCCAGCAATCACCGACCACATATCGGACGTGTTCGACCACATACCGGACGTGCGAGACGAACTGGGCTGGCCTACCGCCCGCCAGTTGTACGAACTTCACTCATTACATTTTCTGCACAAAATTCGCTGCACCGGGGAGCCAGTGGCTCTTTCCTCTCAGCTTCAGGTCAACTCTGCTCTTCGCTCTCGAACCACCCGGCAGGACGCAGATCTCCCGCGCGCGAGAAACGAAACAGGCAGGCGGCGCCTTCTTTTTTGTACGGCGCAGTTATATAACCGCCTCCCGCTGGAGATTCGAAATTTATCCCTGGGGGCTTTTAAGCGTGCAGTGTCCGAACTTTTAGCTGTGTGAAGCGAGGAAAATGAGTGTGTGACTGCGTGGGTGTGTGTGCGTGTGTGTTTTATTTTATATAGCCCGTGTGCACTTTTATATTCATCTGATCTTATTGTGTGTTGTATACCGAGTGTCTTTTAACATGTCTCTCTTCCTAACCCTGACCCGACACTCGGAATAGCCATTTTAAAATGGAGAGTGTTTTAATTGTTTAATACAATACAATACACCGCCAAGGATAGCCGCTGCCAGACACTGAATGGAATTAATTTGCCAATTTTCCAAATTTGTATAAGTAAATGCGAAAATTGTGTCATGTCGCGAAGCGGCGCGAAATTTTCCGGTTTTTGACTGTGGAAAGCTGGGTTTTGACTGCTGCAAAGACAATTTTTACGATTTAACGATAAATTGGGAACGCCCGGGGAGGATACTTGTATTGAATGCCCCCATACCCCCCCCCCCCCCCACCTGGATCCGCCAGTGGTCTGGCCTTTAGCCGCAAAGAAGTAAATAAAGAAAGAACAAAGAAAGAAAGAAAGAAGTGTTATATTAATTTAGTAGAACGTTGAGAGTGGCAATCAAACACCGTCATGTAGCAAAATAAAAGTATGAATGCAAACAAATGAAATAATGGCGCGGCGCGGCAAAACACGGCAAAAATAACGCTAGCAAATCAAAGTATAATGTAAACAAACGTCACACAACACCCGCAATACCACCTGTGATTGAACTTTCACAAAACTGACGACGAACAAAAAAGGATCTTGGATATCTTTAAGACACTTCTGAGTTATGTAACAAGCTAAAACTATTTATTTCGGTTGCTTATGTTTACGATCATCTACAATCACCAAGGGCGCAACCAGACCTTCAGAAGGGGGAGGCAATCCAGTCATAGTGTACCCCTGGAAAAGAGGCCTCCCAAAAAATATATATTCCTCTCAGGTGCGGATCCAGGATTTCGGTTAGGGGGGGGGGGGGGGGGCGACATACAAAAAGTTGCGCCCTACGGGCGCACTTGGCGGGCAATACATGGGCGAGATCCGCCTCAGGGAGGGGGCCCAAGCGCCCCCCTCTAGATCCGCGGCTGCCCTTGGATATAAAAACTCTAACGGATTTCGGTCACTTTATTTTGTGAGGCCCCTTTAAAAATATCAACTTTTGATTTGCTGGATTGGAACCAGACTGGCTATTGATTCACCTTTTCTGGAAGGATTCAATCACGATTCAATTTGGAATATGAATGATTTAGTCACTGTTTGATTCATGGATATTGGATAACCATTTTGAGAAATGATTCTTTCCGATTCAAATGAATAAGAATCTTTTTTTGGGGGATAAAATAACGTTCGACTCACCATTGAAATAGCATTGCAGTCTTTTTTAATTTAATCAGCCTTGTGTCTATGTGGGTTTTGATTCAATCATGATTCATGAATCCAAAATCCGGTGGTAAATCGATTCTTCTTTGATTCAAGGGATTTTGATTGAACGATTCCAATCGATTCAATCAGAGTCGAATAAATAACCAGTCTGATTGGACCAGGACACTCAGTATGGGGCCGGCATTTGCTTCTGGCGACGCCTATTGTCTGGTTTAGATAGCGTATGATCTGCTCCATGGGGCGCTAATGGACAATGGGCATTTGTCAAATTTAGAGGGCGCCTATTTAACCCCGTAAGGGCGGCATTTGCGCCTGATCCGGTAGGGCGCCTGTTCTGCTCCATGGGGGCGGCATTTGCTTCTAGTGGCCCCTATCCTGTTCCTAAGTCGCCATTTACTTATAGGAGTGCTAATTGTTAGATTCCCAGGAGTGCCTGTCAGTAGCGTGTGCAGAAATTCACAAAGGACCAGGTCCTTGCCTTGAGGCCTGAGAGGCGCCACCCGATCGACAGTGGCGCCATAATTATTGGCGACAATTTTGCATGGGGGCGCCTCAACTCCCGCACCGTGCGGAAGGATAGCCCCCCCCCCCCCATCACTAGCCGGAGGGGCGCCGTCACTGGCCAGGGGCGCGTCACGGGCAGACAGGGGTAGTCACTAGTCGGAGGGGCGCCGTCACTCGCCGGAGGGGCGCCGTCACTGACCGGAGGGGCGCCATCACTATCCATTTATTTATATAGTCAGCTAATTTATATAGCCAGTCAATACGTTCGATGCCCATTAACCGGACCGATTTAGGTATGTATTTTAATAAAACCATTTATTCATATAGCCAGCCATTTCGTTCACTGCCCATTTCCCGGTCCGATGTATATGTTATGAAAGCGATTTGGACAGAACTGCATGGCGAACTTAAGACATAAACACAACGACGGGCACATTACTGCATACAACTTGACACGTACTGAGCAAAACCATTTTAGTTCTGTTCCTCGTTTTTCTCTCAAGTCCCATGCCGTTCACAGTATCTGCACAGTTTAGCCGTTTAATTGCCGGAAATAGGTCATCCGGCTTCAATAAAATCTCCCTTGTCTAGCAGCTTTGTCTAGCAGCGCCCCTGCCGGCTGCCGGCTGAACTACGGGGCGGTGCCACGCTGGTCCCGCAGACCGCTGCACTGAGGCAGCGTTATTAGCGTCAGAAATTATTCACGTTTGTCTTCATCATAAGTTATCTATTAGCTAGAAGCGAAATATTTTTGGTGGATAGAGGTCAGTAGCGACGGCGCTATCCGAGTGTATATTTTTTGTGTGTGAAAACTCGTCTTCGTGTTATCTTTTACGGTGTTGGGAAGAATAGCATGGTTAAACAATATTGCAAAAATATTGCAACGCCTGTCAGCCTGCCTAAATATTACTCAAACAGCTTTGTGTTACGAATATAATCTAAAGAGGGTGCCTTCGCCTGTAAAGTGGTGAAGTGTAAGGGTTTTATGTTGAACAGTTTCCGAGTACCGATTTAAATACTGAAGATGCCGCTTTGTTATGTAAGTTGTCATAACGTTGTACTTGAAACAAGCTTTGCTCTGAACGACATGTGAGACGCCAGGCCAATGTATTCTCTATCGGAGTGTGTTTAGCACATGTCGCTGCGACCCTCGGTTGCCGAGCCAGCGGCCGGGGAAGCACGCGGCGTTTGCCCGTTCCCCGAGGGGCGCGGTCACTGGCGGGAGAGGCGCCGTCACTGGTCGGAGGGGCGCCGTCACTCGCCGAAGGGGTGCGGTCGCTGACCGGAGGGGCGCCGTCACGTGCCGGAGGGGCAGTCACTGGTCGGAGGGGCGCCGTAACTCGCCGGAGGTGCGCGGTCACTGGCGGGAAAGGCGCCGTCACTGTCCGGAGGGGCACCGTCACTGGTCGGAGGGGCGCCGTCACTCGCCGGAGGGGCGCCGCCACTGGTCGGAGGGGCGCCGTCACAGGCCGGAGGGGCACCGTCACTGGCCGGAGGGGCGTCTTCACTGGCTGGAGGGGCGCCATCATTGGTCGGAGGGGCGCCGTCGTTGGCCGGAGGGGCGCTGTCACGGGCCACAGAGGCGCCGTCTACGGCAGGGGCGCCCTCACTGGCCGGGGGCGCCGTCACTGGCTGGGGGCGCCGTTACTGATCGGGGGCGCCGTCACTGGCTGCAAGAGCGCCGTCACTGGCCGGGGGAGCGTCCTCACTGGCCGGAGTGGCGCCGTCACTGGCCGGAGGGGCGCCGTCACTGATCGGAAGGGAGGCAGCTTTACATGGGCGCCTCGGGTCCAAAGGATTAGGTCATGCCCTGAATCACCGTATACTCGGTACATCACTGGCTGGCGGGCATTTTTAGTGTCTTTTTAGTTTTTCTTGGTTTTATTTTTGGGAGTTATTTTTTAGAGGGCACCTCTGGCGCCCTCTCAAAACCCAGAACAAACCCACTTTTTGAGGGGGTACTGGCCAGTGACAGTGAGCCGGCTGGGCTGGGTCTGCTCCCCCTCTCCTAATCAACATGATTGGCTGTCCCGGGTACGTCCCCCAGGGGGAGGAGCCACAAAAGCGGGCTGACGCGCCGCAGGCGTCGCCGGGAGCGGGTCCACCTGCCCCAGGCAGGAGAACCCGCGGACAGCCGGGACACCACCTAGTTGTCACGGACCGCCTGGAAAGGTCTCTCCCTCGCCATCTGTCGGGAAAGTATGGAGGGCATGGTTCAGGCCAACGACTCTGGTGGACGGCCGACGGCTAAGGCCGTCACGGACTGCCTGTAAAGGCCTCTCCCACGCCATCTGTCGGGGAAGTATGGAGAGCATAGTTCAGGCACACACACACACACACACACACACACACACACACACACACACACACACACACACACACACACACACACACACACACACACACACACACACACACACACACAGCACAAGCGGTACACACGGCACACACGGCACATTGCTCACGACACACAACAAACGGCACACAGCAAACGGCACACGCCACTCGGCACACGGCACCGGGCCCCACGGCACATGGAAAACGGCACACGGCACACGGCACATGGATCACGGCACATGGATCACGGCACACGGCCAACGGCACAACGCACACGGCACACGGACACATCCATACATAAATATATAAATACATACATACAGCGGTTACCAAGTACCGAGTAACAAGGACTGAGTACCAAGCAGCAAGTACAGAGCCATGACCAGGGTTACCCACATACATACATACGTGCACACGTTCATACAAGCGTACAGGTATACAGGCATACAGGCACACGGGTGTACAGGCGTACAAGAATACGGGCATACAGGCATACAGGCTGCAGGAATGCAGACATGCAGGCATGCATACATGCCGACATGCAGGTGTGCAGACATCGAGAAACCCATACATACATCCGGACGCACCTGCACACATGCTACATCCATGCACACATGCATACACCCAGACACACATGCATACATACATCCAGACACGCATGTACACATGCATACATGCATCTAAACACACCTTAATACATACATCCAGACACACTTACGGACATACATACTTATGACACACGAACGTACAGACGCCCATCCCGACAACCAAGAACATAAAGTCGAGGCACAAAGGGTACAGCGCACTAGTGAAGTACGACGATAGCCGAATAGTGGAAACTGACGGGAGG
Source organism: Chirona hameri (assembly GCA_036785665.1). Classification (NCBI taxonomy): domain Eukaryota; kingdom Metazoa; phylum Arthropoda; class Thecostraca; order Balanomorpha; family Balanidae; genus Chirona; species Chirona hameri. The sequence continues at coordinate 70,047 of JAXIVJ010004829.1, forward strand.
AAATGGACAAGACAGTAAGGAGACAAAACAATACGTGGCCGCGCCCCTGAGCGTTCAGTCCTGTTGAGGAGGCCGCTTCACAGCCGGGCCTGAGGGAGTGATGGACATAGGACAAAGAGGAGACCTGTTGTGACGAGGAGACAGTAAAGGTCTCAGACACGTGGACTGGGTTCCAGAAGCCGTGGATTATAGCGAGGCTCAGGTGCAGCAAGTCGCAGGAAGGCCCTGGTTGAACAGGGTGCTCTTGGGGGGGGAGGGGGTCCAGAATTCCCAGTGGGACGGGCTGGGACGCCCTAGCGAGAGATCGGTGGAATCGAGGGTTAGCCCCTCGTGATGTCAGGGATATTAAGCCGGTGGGGCCGTACCTTATACACTTCACACACGAGTTCGGAAGAAATTTTAGGGAATGTTCCTCGTGAAGCCTGGGAACAAATTATCCGTAGGATAACGACCTCGGAGGATTTTAGAAAATGTCCCTCGTGAAGCCTGGGAGCGAAAGCTTCGTAGGATCACGACCTTGGGGGATTCTAGAATATGTCCCTCGTGACGCCCTGGGAGCTGAAACTCGTAAGTTGCTAGTCGGGGAGTTCTTTGAAGGATCACGACCTCGGAGGACTTAAGTTATGCCCCTCGTGAAGCCTGGGAGCGAAGGCTCCGTAGGATCACGACCTAGGAAGATGTCAGGTATGTGCCTCGCGAAGCCTGGGAGCGAAGGCTCCGTGGGATCACGACCTCGGAGGAATTTAGGATATGTCCCTCGTGAAGCCTGGGAGCGAAGGCTCCGTAGGATCCCGACCTCGGAGGATTTTAGATATGTCCCTCGTGAAGTCTGGGAGCGAAGGCTCCTTAGGATCACGACCTCGGAGGATTTAGGGTATGCCCCTCGTGAGCCCTGGGAGCGAAGGCTCCGTAGGATCACGACCTCGGAGAATAGTAGGCCCCGTGACAGCCCGGGTGCATCACTGGCAGGGCGACGGGAAACATTATGTCCATCTCATTTGTCGGGTGACTGCAGTTAGAAGGAATTTATTATGCAGTGAGCCAGGTAGCTCCGGCAGTGAGACTTCGGTGTTTTAGTAGGCTGCTGCAGCAGTTTCGGGAGGCTCCTCATGGCGATCTCCGTCCTGGTATGTGTTGTGGACAGTAGACAACCTTATGCGCACTAAGACGCTAAGCGCTCGATTATAGGCAACCACCGTAAAGGCTACCACATCGGGTTTTCTAGTGGACGACACGAGACAAGTGTCCCTGGGGGAACCAGGAATTAATTTACAAAGTTGGTTATTCTGTCTTTTGCTTAGTTAAGCACGGAGTGTCTATGGAGGCCTAACCACGCCACAGGACTGACGAAGCTTCCCGCACGACGGAATGCTACGCGTCACTGGAGGGAATAGGAAAAAGGGAGGGGTCAGGGAGGCGCCGCCCTGTTGTTTGGTAGCTAGTGGAGTGTAAGTGTAATGCAAACTTGAGAGAATAATGAATGAGTGCATGGAAGATGACTATGTAGCTAGGTTAAATCCAGAGACAAATACAGCATGGTGTTGGCGTGTTGCAAACTTCGCTGGCCGTGTCGTCAATGAACCATACCCAGGGAAAACCCAGGATAGATCGGACAGTGCAATAATAGTGGCGCATGGACGGAAATTGGACCCTGTCACGTTGATTAATTCTCCAAATCACTCATATGTCCGCTCCCGACCAGACTTGTCAATGATTCAATGTGAATCGACTACTTTTGATTGAATCATTCTTATTTCAAATGAATGACTCATGAATCGATTCACCTCATGCGCAAACCTGTTGTGAGTCACTGATTGAATCATTCATACAGATAAAATAGGCTGATTGAATCATTCATTGCTCAAATAATCATTCTTTTTTGGTCGAACAGCATAAACTGTCCACAAAATATGCCAGCGGCCCAGCATTCATCTGTGCCCTGTGGACAAACCAGGCACTTAATGGCCAATTATATGAGCTCTGTGTCCTGAGCTGTAGCCTGTAATTCATCTATGCGTAAAGAAAGCGAGGCTTTGTGTCCAACTCCAGTGGGCACAAAGCCACTGTTCAATCAGCCCTAACTAGGTGAATACCTTGGAACTGGTAGGGTTAGGGGTAGGTACCTAAATACTTAGAAAAGGTAACTAACTCATACTTTGGTTCATAAACCACACAGTACACGCACACTTTTTTCACACGAAAAATTATCAAAAGGTGCACACCTTTTCCTAATTTCTAGGCTATACCATATCAAAAACTAAATCATAAACAAACATTTGCATGACCTCCGCATGTCCCAAATATCACTGTCGCATCGGCGCCGCTTTATTCCACATCATGCTTTATAAACAATAATACCTAATGCAAAATCAAAATAAATGTTCTATTCGCTTAAAAAAGTGAAACGTAAAGTCATTAATGCTTTTGGAACTTGGAATATGCAATTATAATAAGTATTATAAATATCATTTTTTAATCAAAATAAACAACACGCGTGTCCAATTGGCTCACATTCACATTCACATTCGGAAATACATTCGCGGACTATTTGGATTGGCTTCAAATTGGTACACAGATAGATCACGACCTAGTGATCATTCTGGTAAAATCTTAGAGTCGCACATTTAAAATCAAAGGAGTTAGAGCAGGTCATATGTTTAAGGTCAAACAGCAGACTATTCTGATGTGCAGACAATTGGCACACAGGTAGAGCATGACCTCCCTATCACGCTCATACAATCTTAGAGTCGCACATTCAAAATCAAAGGAGTTAGGCAAAGGAGTCGACACTTCCCTTTAATGTTGAGTGATTGAATCAAGATTGAATCATTCATTATGGTAATGTTGAGTGATTGAATCATGATTGAATCATTCATTATAGTAATGTTGAGTGATTGAATCATGATTGAATCATTCATTATGGTAATGTTGAGTGATTGAATCATGATTGAATCATTCATTATGGTTCGTGAATCACTGTGAATCGACTCATGACAAATATGAATCATTGACAAGTCTGCTCCCGACACCCAAGCAGTGGCGTGGCCTAGGTGTTCGCCAAAGACTGACCTACCTTCGAAAATATGTTATGTGCGGGTGGGTTGTTCTGCCCGGGTAGCTGAGCCTCACGTTTCACCTCGAAAGGGGTCTAAACTGAGCTAGAAACCCCAACCGGGTCTCAGCCGGTGACCAACAACCGCTACCCGTTGGAACGGGCGGACAACCTAGGGAAACCCCGCTACACTTGCATTTGTGTTTGTATACGGGCCCGTTACTGGTAGCGGACCGTTCCTGGCAGAGGCCCGATCAAGGCAGGCCCGGTGCTGGCAGAGGCGTGATATGGGGCCCGGTCAGGTCTAGTCTCTGGCCAAAACTAGTGGTTAGTAAAAACATGAACTAAATATATCCCTTTACAACTGAGAAATATGCGTTTTTGTTTTTTTCCCATAGGGTTAAATTAAAAAAGTAACGATTATAACTTGGCCTTAGGTCACCGATATAGGAAATCCGACATATTTTTTTTACAAATGACAATGACATCAATGACATCATGACGTGTCATGCGTTTCATGTTGCTCGATTAACTACTGCCGGTGGTGCTACCTAGAAGTTGTTTGGTGGTTATGTCATTTGGCATGACTTGGTGACTTGACCTGACCTGGCCGGGACCCAATTTTGGCTAAAACGTGGCTTAGCCATTAATTTCAAGTTGCTGAAAGTTGCAAGTCGATATCTCTATGCGTTTTCTGATTATGGTGGAAAAAACAAGGGGGGACGCCCCCCCCCCCCAAGCGCCTCCGGAGTTAATTCCTATTCCGTTCGCGAACGTATCCTAGCGTAGTTTATGCGGGACTTTGACGTCCAAAGACTGGGACTTTTGAACCTGTAGAGGACATGAATCTGGGAGGTTAGAAAAGAGAAAAAACGCCATAATTTGGCCCAATTTCTCAAATTGCCTCAATCTCCGAAGATATAAGTCATTCATGCCTAGAGAATATAAAGTCACGTGTAAACGCGGTTTCTATCTACACTGCAATTTGCGCATAAGCATCTCAAAAATCTATAGGCGTAGCAAAATAATATTGTAACGCTCAACTTCATTGATTAAATAAAATGCTTTGCTATTTGGCACATGTTGCGTTTCATCGTCAATACTAGAGATGTACCGGGTGATCGAGAATGAATGACCCAAAAATAAACAAATCACATGCTTACGTAAAATAATATATTGCATAAGCACGTACTGAAATCGATTGTAGATATAGGGGCATTTTATTTAGTTATCATTTTAAACACTCACGTGACGTTTTCTGGTTATAATGAGAAATTATCCTTGGAGCCCTATTCGGCACTTCAAGTTAAACAGCCCGTTCACCAAGGAGCAAGCCAGCTGGATTGTGCTGAAACACGGTGAACTGAAATATGTGGGAGCTGTTCGGAAAGCGTTTCGGCAACAGTTTTATTCACGCTCCTGGCGGCAAGTACCGAAACGAAGCCTTTCTACACATGGGCTCCGCCACCGGTGGGGGGGGGGAGGGGGCGGGTACATGTCCCCGAACTTCAAAGTTGGGGGAACAGAGTGTCTTTTGTCCCCCTCCCCCAACTTTGAGCACATGACTGCTCTCAAATTGCAAGCACCTCATGCTTCGATACACACCTCAAGCACCTTCAACAGTAAGAATACAGTTATTGAGGGATTTTGTATCGCCGCTCCGCGGCGCAATTGCAATTCCACTCAATTGTATACGGGTTAAAACAAAATTATTCATTCGCACCGTTTCGCGGCGAATTTATGTTTTATTTATATGTTGCTACTTTCCTATATAATTGGGCAAAATATTTCGCTTTATCGCATTTTTTTACAGCACTCATAAACGCAAAAAAGACGATGTGATAGAGGACAAAATGCATATCCAGGGCATAAGATTCGAATTTGTCTCGCCGCTCCGCGGCGTAATTCCTTTAAGGGTTCCAGGGCCTGGGCCTAAACAAATATTCGAAGTTGGTATAGCTGATTCCAAACTAGTGTCGCTGGTTCCAAAGTTTAAATCCCCTCCAAATCGCTGGTTCTAAACCCCTCGGTTTACTTACTCCAGCTCCTAAAAGTGTTGGTATGGCCCATGCCATACTTGCCATACTGCATTCTCCATTCTTGTAACGTGCCTTTTCATCCGTTTTTGTTGGCCCATTCAACGCTTGGGAAGGAGCCCTTTCAACGCTCGGGAAGGGCCCTTTCGAGGCGCCCCCCCCCCCCCTCCCCCCGGACGAAATCCTGGCTACGTGCCTGTGTGGACTGTGGTTAATCAACAGGGCCATGCCACTGAAACTTAGCAGTAATGCGCATGTATAAGTCGCTCCAACTTTTTTTAGAAGCGAAAGTACGCTAACTTAGTCAACAAGTCACCTCTCTATAGGCAGTGGCGTCGCCTCAAAATTTTGAGTGAGGGGGGCAGCCATGGGTTTGGGGGAAAAAAAACGAAGCCCCGTTGGGCTAATGTTAAAATCTTGCGAATCTGTGGGAGGGGTGGGGGGGGGGGGGGGGTCCGACTACGGCCGGGGCGATCCTGGGGGGGGGGGCAGACCTCCCCCCCCACACACACACACTCCCGGTGGCGACGCTCTTGTCTCTAGATACCACTGACACAGCAAGTAGCGGGAGTATCCCGAGGAAAGTTGACAGTGGCGCACGCAAGGGGGGGGGGGGGAGTCAAAAAGGTCAGCTGATCCTCCTCTCCTCGAAACTTATGAGTGTCACGCATCAAAAGGACCCGTATTCTGGCCCATACCTGGCAGGGGCCGGTCTTGGTCAGGCCTGATCGAGGCAGGGGCCCGGTGCTGGCAAAGGTGTGATATGGGGTCCGGTCAGGACGAGGGTCCGGTCCTTGCATATTCTTGATGCGAGCCCATACCTGGCAGGGGACCGGTACTGGCAAAGGCGTTACATGGGAGCCAGTCAGGTCGAGGGCCCCGTCACAACATGGCCCGGTCCTTACAAATTATTTATACGAGCCCGTTCTTGTTCAGGCCCAATCGAGACAGGGGCCCGGTGCTGGCAAAGACGTGTTATGGGGCCCGGTCACAACAGAGCCTAATCCTTTCAAATTCTTGATATGGGCCCGTTCTAGTGACACAGGCCCGTTCCGGGTAGGGGCTTGGTCTTGGGCAGGCCCGATCGAGGCAGGGGCCCGGTGCTGGCAAAGGCGTAATATGGGGCCCGGTCAGGACGAGGGCCCAGTATTAGCAAATTATTGATGGCACGGGCCCGTTTCTGATAGGGGCCCGGTCTTAGTCAGGCAGTGGCCCGGTGCTGGCAAAGGCGTGTATCAGGGGCCCCGGTCAGGTGTAGAGCCCGGTTCCACCGTATCCCATATACTCGGCCCTATATCTCGTTGAGCTCATGAATCCACGTCCCCCAAACTTCAAACCTGTGGCGGAGCCCTTGTTTCCACAGACTGCTCCGACTGGCCTGGCCGACTGGCCTGGCCGACTGGCCGGCAGCCTGCTCCGACTCCAGTCGTCCACACCACCGATAAATCCACAACAAATTCGATAGTAGTAGCCATTTTTACAACCGAACCCCGTATAATGGCCCTTAGGTGAAGTTTGGGGTCAAGGTCAGGTCACATAAGGTCAAAATTTGAAATTTATTAACCCGCGCCGTGCTGGTGCTCAGCGCAACCTTCGCCGTGTCGGGGAAGGGGGGGCTCGAACTCGACACCTATTAGAGGTAGACAAAAAACGAGAATACCGTTCGAAAGCTCGTCAAAATTATTTTGAAATTATTTCCGGCATATTTTCGCTCAGGTCAATATTTAGGTCACCAGGTCAATCCGATTGACCTGTTCTTGGTAAACGTGCCGTTGCTTGGGCTGAAAGAGGAGAATTGCCCGGTGTGACCAGAAACGTCCAACTGCGTGTTCAAAATAATATTTAGACAAAATGACCAAATGTCCACAATGGATTTTGGCACGTGCTTATGAAAAATATTATTTTACTTTTGCACGTGACTTGTTTATTTTTGGGTCATTCATTCTCGATCACCCGGTACCTAGGGACCCATGATTTTGCGTATTCAAGCCCACCAAAGACAATGGGTAGCAGATCTCCCGAGAGAAAAAACACCTAGTTATTACGAGTACGACGTTTTACATTTTTGACGCGATCCATTTTTGACGCGATCTGTTCTCCGTGCTTCTCTCATTTTGCTCCAAATTCCAGAAAGCTTGTGCGCAGCTTCCAGACAGGTATGTAGCAACTGGTTGACACCAGACCCTGGATCCGTTGGTTATGCCTTCCCAAGTCATGCGCGAGACCGTCTCCACATTTGTAGCGATGCTGTATGTTGTAAAAATTAGGCAATGCATCGCGCCAACTTATCACACATACCTGCTACGAAAATACCGTATTGTTTCAACAGTCACCACTACTGCGTGTTGTCATTGACCTCATCTCATCAACTCTCGACAGTTGTACCACACATCAGTAGCACACGCAGGAGCGTAGGGAGAATTTCGTCCAGGGGGGGGGGGGGGGGGCAAATGGGATCAGAGGGGCCCTCGTAGCCAAGGGGCCCACATCATTAAAACAGTACAGTGCGTTGTATGTTGTAAAACAACGATAAAAAGATTTCTACAACGAAAAACAACAGTAGTTTTTCATTTTTGGGAGTGAAAAACAAAAAAAAATCACAAATCCGAGTCATTTTTAATATTGTCATTTTCTTTTTTCAACTTTTTTACTTGCAATTTTCGTCAAAACCCGAATTTCTATGATTGTTCAAGCATGTATTATTTTACACCAAAAATGACATGACATGACGTGATTAAAACGTCATTATCTCCCAAGAGTGATACACCATTTTCATTGAAATGTTGTGATAAGACGTATAATTGATGCAGCATAAGGTACTGAAGGCTTGACGTCGATATCTTTCATTGTTTTCAAGTTATTGAGAAAATCCGGGAGGAGGGGGCAGATTCTGCCACTCCAGCGGGGCGCGGGTTAATGCAAATATTATCCTGAATCTTCTTCAATTCTGATTCAGGAAAACAATACAGTACGTACATGCCGATTGTTCAAATGTACGATGAAGTTTACAAAATATCTACAAAATAACGAAATAACATGCTCCACCTTGATTTACAGAAAGCTTTGGATACAGTTTTTTTTGGCAATTCTCTTTAAAAAAATACACCGTATTGTGATACGAAGTGTTTCTACAACACGATAGAGTCATATATCAATAAGAGGCATAAAATGGCAATAATAGATGAGGTTGCATCTAAAAAACAAATGATGAAAATTGGTGTCCCACAGGGTTCAATTTTAGGTCCTCTTTTATTTATTCTCTATATTAAAGGAAATAGTTCACATTGATTTTTTTTACCGAACACGATTTTATGATATTTTTTTAATACATTTTATTTTTATATTGTCAAAAATGGCCGTATATCGCGCCGATTCAGGACAGAAGGCCGTACTTCTATTGTTTATCAAAACTATATGCATACTCTCTGAGTCAGAGTCCTGACGTCACGCGAATGTAAACAATGGTTCAGCCAATCAGATTCGAAAGTAATCGCGTAAGGATAGACTCGCATTGGAGATGTGCCAACCGGCGGCCGGCGGTTCGCTTGCTAGCAACAGCTGCAAGCTGATTGGCTGATGGTATAGCCTCTGCCCTTTACTGCAGCACCTCATTCTTTCGCCAACACCGCATTCCTTCGCCAAAAAGAAATCAAATATATTCGGCTGGAAAGTCTTTTCAGTCAAGAAAACTTGCAGATAGGGGTTTCTCAACACAGGCTACAAAATTGCTATCTCAATTTAAAACTAATGTTGAAGGTGAACACAGGCTACAAAATTGCTATCTCAATTTAAAACTAATGTTGAAGGTGAACTATTATATATGTCATATCCTTTAATGACATCAGCAAATACAACAGAAATAGGCACCTTTTACTTATTTGCTGATGATATACGGAAATGTATATTCAAGCTAGAAATGTTGAAGAGCTGCAAATAAAGATGAATCAATTAATTCCAAAAATAACGAGTTGTTCCATGTAAATATATTATCACTAAATGCACCAAAGACAAATTACCAAATCTATTCAAGATCAGTGACGTGACAAGATCTTGACATAGTATTAAATGATACACCAATCACGATAAACCCATGCATTAAATACTTTGGAGTTCTTGTATATGAAAATCGTAAATGGAACAGTCATATATATATATATATATATATATATATATATATATATATATATATATAT
>JAXIVJ010004830.1:0-79319 GCA_036785665.1 Chirona hameri
GAGGGCTTCTTCAAGAAAGAAAAAACGGCAGGTGTCAGGTACGAGTATGTTATTAGACGACAGGCGGGTTTACAAAGGCATACGGTTCATAGTAGGAAACGGGGTGGCATGACCCCCACTTTTTCATATTGTTTTATGTTAAAGGGAGTTTTGTTATGTTATGTTCACCTTTAACATGGAGTTTTGGACTGTGATAGCGGATTTGTAGAGCAGATCTCAAAATGGGTTGTGGTGAAAGAATTACTTCCCTACGTTAAGTAATTTCGACACAGGACTAGTGGGCCCGGTTTCATATCCGCTGTTCCGGGCCACGATCGGGACATCTCGCTCGCCGCTCGCCGCCGCCGGCTCGCCGCCGGAGGCGGACCCGGAACCCTTGGGTTCCGAGTCAGACGCTCTACCAACTGAGCCACCCGGCCCCCACCTCTGGAGCCTAAACTATTGACCTGAGCTAAACTTTAATGACATTTTTGTGATTGGATATTTCAAGAGCTTTCGATTGCTTTTTCGTTTGTTCATAGCTATCATAGTTTCCTAGATATTTGGGGGTTTCTGGAGCGATGTCCTAAAACTGGAAAATCTGACCTTTGATGACCTCTGGTGACCTCAATATTGACCTGAACCAAGAAATGTTGAAGTAGTTTTAAAGTGATTTTTGATGAGCTTTCGAACGGTGTTCTCGGTTTTTCAATGACAAAATTTGAGAACGAAAAGGTGCACCAAGATCAGAAGTGAAATGCCCTCCAAAAATATTTGGTTTCGCGCCCCCCCCCCCCCAACTTTAAAATCGTTCCCGGGCCCCTGGCCGGTCGGATTGGCGACCGGCGTGGCAGCCGGACGACAGCTGCCCCCCGCCGCCAGCCTCGCGCTGCAGAACCGCCGCGGTTTAACACACACACACACACACACCACGGCGCGACGACGCACTAGTCCTTCGGGACTAGCGGTCCTCAGCTGATTATGTTCAGATGGTTTTTACCTTCAGTCAGTTTCGTCGACATGAGTCGTAGACTTGTTGATCTGTTGTTTCTGAAGACAGTCGCAGGCGTTGTTGGGTACGGGTGGCAGAGCTGTGTGCGGCGGCGGCGGCAATATCCTGCAGCTGTCAGCTGAGAACTGCTCTGTTCGGTTGGGTGGGGTCGCACCGTGTACGATTCGGTCACCTGTTGCTGATCATTATGCGGCTGGCCGTCGCCGGAAGGCCGGGTGGGGTCGCACCGTGTACGATTCAGCGACCTGTTGCTGATCATTATGCCGTGGGCCGTCGCCGGAAGGCCGGGTGGGGTCGCACCGTGTACGATTCAGCGACCTGTTGCTGATCATTATGCTGTGGGCCGTCGCCGGAAGGCCGGGTGGGGTCGCACCGTGTACGATTCAGCGGCCTGTTGCTGATCATTATGCTGTGGGCCGTCGCCGGAAGGCCGGGTGGGGTCGCACCGTGTACGATTCAGCGACCTGTTGCTGATCATTATGCTGTGGGCCGTCGCCGGAAGGCCGGGTGGGGTCGCACCGTGTACGATTCAGCGACCTGTTGCTGATCATTATGCCGTGGGCCTCGCCGGAAGGCCGGGTGGGGTCGCACCGTGTACGATTCAGCGACCTGTTGCTGATCATTATGCTGTGGGCCGTCGCCGGAAGTCCGGGTGGGGTCGCACCGTGTACGATTCAGCGACCTGTTGCTGATCATTATGCTGTGGGCCGTCGCCGGAAGGCCGGGTGGGGTCGCACCGTGTACGATTCAGCGACCTGTTGCTGATCATTATGCCGTGGGCCGTCGCCGGAAGGCCGGGTGGGGTCGCACCGTGTACGATTCAGCGACCTGTTGCTGATCATTATGCCGTGGGCCGTCGCCGGAAGGCCGGGTGGGGTCGCACCGTGTACGATTCAGCGACCTGTTGCTGATCATTATGCTGTGGGCCGTCGCCGGAAGGCCGGGTGGGGTCGCACCGTGTACGATTCAGCGACCTGTTGCTGATCATTATGCCGTGGGCCGTCGCCGGAAGGCCGGGTGGGGTCGCACCGTGTACGATTCAGCGACCTGTTGCTGATCATTATGCTGTGGGCCGTCGCCGGAAGGCCGGGTGGGGTCGCACCGTGTACGATTCAGCGACCTGTTGCTGATCATTATGCTGTGGGCCGTCGCCGGAAGGCCGGGTGGGGTCGCAGCCGGGCGTTCTCGGCTGTGCTGATTCTCTGTGATTGGTAAATGGTAGTTCAGGGGCGGGCTGTCGGGCTGGCATTCCATCCCGGCTGGCATTCAGAGCTTCTCTGGCCTTGTCGTGAAATTGTGGTATAGTAACACGAGCTGCGATAGCTCTTAGCATTGCGCATTCAGTAGCGGGATTAATGTGACATCAGTAGCGGGGTTAATGTGACATCAGTAGCGGGGTTAATGTGACATCAGTAGCGGGGTTAATGTGACATCAGTAGCGGGATTAATGTGACATCAGTAGCGGGGTTAATGTGACATCAGTAGCGGGGTTAATGTGACATCAGTGTCGGGGTTAATGGGACACCAGTAGCGGGGTTAATGTGCCATCAGTAGCGGGGTTAATGTGACATCAGTAGCGGGGTTAATGTGACATCAGTAGCGGGGTTAATGTGACATCAGTAGCGGGGTTAATGTGTCATCAGTGGCGGGGTTAATGTGACATCAGTAGCGGGGTTAATGTGACATCAGTAGCGGGGTTAATGTGACATCAGTAGCGGGGTTAATGTGACATCAGTAGCGGGGTTAATGTGACATCAGTGGCGGGGAGAATGTGACATCAGTAGCGGGGTTAATGTGTCAACAGTTTTCTGCGGTATGATCGACCTGACCCCGGACACTGGCTGCCTTGACCACACGTTAAACTAACCCAGCGCGCCCGGCCCGGCGGCGCTGCGGGCACCTCGGCCGCCCATCCCGTCCGCAGCAGAGCTACCGTGCAGTACGCCCCCCCCCCCCCCCCCCACGACACACACACACACACACGTGGCGATCCTGCTCGGCGTCATAGGCGTACACAAGGGGGGCGGGGGCGGGGCAATTGCTCTCCCCTAAAGGTCTGTACGTGCCCCCTTTGGTCGAAAAAATGATTTTTTTTTAAAGAGAAAAATGGTGAAAATATGCCCTTTTAAAAATAGTGGGCCAAATCCGGTGAGTTTTTTTTTTTGGTGGGGTACTTTATGCCCCCTGAGCATGAATTGTCCCCTCCTGGAGCGATTCCTGGGTACGCTACTGCTCGGCGTCATCACCGGCAGGGTCACGTGTGCTGCGCTTCAGGCCACATCTGTCCCTCTCGGCACCGCGCTGCAGCTGTGCCGGCCCGTCACACACACACACACACACACACACACACACACACACACACACACACACACACACACACACACACACACACACACACACACACACACACACACACACACACACACACACACACACACACACACACACACACACACACACACACACACACACACACACACACACACACACACACACACACACACACACACACACACACACACACACACACACACACACACACACACACACACACACACACACACACACACACACACACACACACACACACACACACACACACACACACACACACACACACACACACACACACACACACACACACACACACACACACACACACACACACACACACACACACACACACACACACACACACACGCACCCACGCACCCACGCACCCACGCACCCACGCACCCACGCACCCAACGCACCCACGCACCCACGCACCCACGCACCCACGCACCCACGCACCCACGCACCCACGCACCCACGCACCCACGCACCCACGCACCCACGCACCCACGCACCCACGCACCCACGCACCCACGCACCCACGCACCCACGCACCCACGCACCCACGCACCCACGCACCCACGCACCCACGCACCCACGCACCCACGCACCCACGCACCCACGCACCCACGCACCCACGCACCCACGCACCCACGCACCCACGCACCCACGCACCACGCACCACGCACCCACGCACCCACGCACCCACCCACGCACGCACGCACGCACGCACGCACGCACGCACGCACGCACGCACGCACGCACACACACACACACACACACACACACACACACACACACACACACACACACACACACACACACACACACACGCACCCCCCCCCCCCCCCCCCCCCCCCCCCACCCACGCACGCACGCACGCACGCACACGCGCACGCGCGCGCACGCGCACGCACGCGCGCGCACACGCCGCGCACACGCGCGCACACGCGCGCACACACGCGCACACGCGCGCGCACTCGCGCGCACACGCGCGCACACGCACACACGCACACGCACACGCACACACGCACCTGCACACACTTCTACACGCACGCATGCACGCACGCACCTGCACGCACACCCACACGCAGGACGCAGGCCGCATACGCAGGACGCAGAACAGACAGCGGCGCGCGCGCCTTCAGTAGCGCTGTGCGCGCCGCATTCCGCTCTACTGAATTGCGACGGGCACGAGGAGCGGCGTCACAGCTGTCTACGGCGAGCGAGCGGCGCCGCAGACTGCTGCAGGCGCAGGGCTGACCTGTGACAACTTCTCGGAGCAGGCGCAGGGCTGACCTGTGACAATTTTTCGGAAATAGTTTGCAGGAACATCTGTTGAATTAAGAAAACCTTTGACACGTTTTTTTAATTAGATGTTTGGTACGCAGTGCTGTTGTTGCGTTTTTCCGGGGTTAGTGGATGACTTTTCCTCCATTTGTCCTTGCGTTTGAAGTTTGGCAGTGGACATTATATATATGCATGGGGGGATGTTTAGAACAAACATATTGTCATTAAAGGGATATTGCCACCTCCGGAGGATTTCTAAAAAGCAACTTAAATGAATGGTGGGGATCAACAATCGTGTATGCTCAAGCTCAAACTTGCTCCTGGAGCACCTAAAGCCGGGTATCTTCATTTTTTTGTCTGACTCCAAAACGTTGGTCCCAGCTGTGCTCAGTACTAGCTAGATTCATGATGGCCGCTCTCATCCAGTCTGGCTGTGAAATTGGCGCCCGCCCAAAGCCGAAGTGTCCGAATTCGTCGAGACTCGACCTTGAGAAGTATATCTGTGTTATAAGGTATTGGTCACAAATCTCCTACGCCCCAAAGTCGAGCCATAGCCATTCTTGCTGTTTTATTTTGTTTTTATTATGAAAGAGGCTATGGTTGTTGAAAATATAATTAACTGTATACGCATTTTAATTTTAAAGTGCGCTCACGGAATGGTGATGTTGAGTTTGCAATATTCAAAAGCAAATCATAGTCCGCAAAAAAAGTTATTCTAAATAGTGATGAGGCGACTCCAATTGTATGAATGTGTGCCAATGATGAGTGGCGCAAATGTATTTTTTGATCTAATGGGGAGAGTTTCGAGAACCAAATTTTGCAGGTGAAATCGGACACGCCGTACGGGAGTTTTTTTTTTCACCTTCGCCCTACGGGGGGGGCTGACAGCCCCCCTGTTAACTTCCAAACCAAGCAACTTAGAGCAATGCGGTAAGAACCAGCATGTTGCCTGTCATGAGCGGAATCAACAGTATGCGATTTTTAGGTTTTAGGTCAACGGTGACCTTCCAGGTCAAGTGAATGACTTCGGGTCGACCACGTCCAGAACAGCGATTTTGCTCCGTCAGAAAACCTCAAAATTAGAAATTGATAAATGTAAATAAAAAGGCATGTTCCTAGACCAGTTTTGTCTCAGAAAATACTGAAAAGGTAATTATTTGTTCGTATCTTGTAAAAAAAGTCCAAAAAAGTTATTAAAAAATGGCATGAGTTTCTTACACTCAGTCCAAAATAGAGATATTGCTTTGAAATTTGGTTTGGGTATTGTCCATACTCGGTTCTCTCACATTCGGTTTTTCTAACATCTCTGAAAATTTTGATTTTGTGGTGATTTTTACTTTTAAAAATCCGTTTTTGTGAATTTTAGGGGTCAAAATCTCAAAATTTCGGAAATCCGAGATTGCCATTGTAAAGAGTGCCATTTTGTATCTTTGGGTGAATTGCGTTTGCAATTTGCTTTTCTACGATTTTTCTAATATTTATCATTTTTCCACCAACATGACGTCATCAAAACATTATTATCTCCCAAAATTATTCACCAATTTCAATTTAATTTTTACAGCATACGTATAATTATTGTAAACTCAGCTACCGAAAATGTAAGCAAGATGCGCCGCATGTGTAAAAAGTTATTCAAGAAAAACATCAGGGGGGGCTGTCCGCCCCCCCCCCCCCGTAGGGCGAGGGTTAATCTACCGATACACACCAAAAACTCCATATTGGCCTGCGAGGTGGCAATATCCCTTTAATGTGGTCTGGAATCATGTTTTTTTTGCACGCCGTTAGATGTCTGATATATACAGAGTTTACAGACATACCTATCACATACTTATCACTATCGGTCATCGATCGCAGTAGAAAGTCTCGAAGTATTAGAAGCTCGGAATACATCTCTCGACTGCCTCTATGTAATTGGATAGTCTTAAGGACGGAAGATTATGTCTAATTATATGGTGCTCAATAATTGATTAGACAGAGTAGTGGCAGATTTGGGATATTGAGCTCGTTATAAGTGCTTCAAGTGAAGCCCGGTTGGTTGTGGTCGTGTTGGTGTTTGTGTTTGTGATTGGCGTTTGTTGACTGGTTGTCTCGTTTTCAGGCATCTGACGATTGCCGCCGCTGGCTGTGCCGCCGCTCGTCTGGCCGCTATTCAACATGTCCGGTAAGTCTTGCAACTTGCTGTTCAGCGGAAGGCTTACCTTTTGCAATTCGAGCATTCCAACATTGCTTTCGACACGATTTCAAATTCTCCTCCAACCTGATTCCATGCTATATTTCAGTTAAGACGTGCTTTTCGAATATTGTGCCTTCTACCTTAATGCCGGTTGTGTCGTGTCATTTTATAATTTGTATACGAGTGGCATGTCACCTGGTGTAGTTTAAACTGGATTGCAGTTTCTATGTAATGTTGCGCCTGATCTGAGAGGCGTGTGGGCACGGTTTGGTCTGTAACTGTACCAAATACACAAGTTACGAAGGTGAAGCCAGGGGTGTGCGCTCTTGACTTAGTCAATCCTGCATTCTACAATAGCTTCGGTGATTGTTATGGAGTCAACCGCCTGTGTGCGACCAAATCGGCAGCACTGTAAGCGGTGTAAGCGGTGGCTGAACGCCAGCTGCGGCTACTGCCGGCGACAGTTGCCGGCCTGCGTAGCAGTGTTGACCTTTTCAGTGGTGCGGCGTGCCGGGCGCCCGGCGTACTCGCCTGGACGATGTGGGGGGGGGGGGGGCAGGGCAGGGCAGGCAGCACGGCACGGCAGCCGGGCGGACCGAAACCTATTGATCGTGTGGCACCGTGTCGCCGTATGTGTGTGTGTGTGTGTGTGTGTGTGTGTGTGTGTGTGTGTGTGTGTGTGTGTGTGTGTGTGTGTGTGTGTGTGTGTGTGTGTGTGTGTGTGTGTGTGTGTGTGTGTGTGTGCGTGTGTGTGTGCGTGTGCGTGTGCGTGTGAGTGTGAGTGTGCGTGTGCGTGTGCGTGTGCGCGTGCGCGTGCGGTGGCGGTTGTGTTGTGTTGTCACACATCCCGTCCCATGCACTGCGGTGCAGTATTCGCAAACCTTTTTACTTCATGACTCCCATCCCGAATTAATCACACTTCTTTATGATTTTCTTTATACAACACGATTAGAACTAATTGATAGGTCTCCTCTTAGATTATCTCTACCAAACACGTTTAGCTAAACAAATATGACAGGGGTTTTTGGCCTTGCGCATTTTGGCCCACCGCGCAGGTTTTTTCCCCTTTGCCTTAGACGCTAGGTTTTTTATTATTCAGGACTTCTCGCCCGGCTAAACACACCCCACAACCAGGTCTCGCCGAGGCGCCGGAGCCAGGCAGACTGGCAACAGTCTCCCGTTGTTGCAATGACGGCACCCCCACGGCTCCATCAACACTGACATTGTACAAGTGTATTGTAATAAAAATATGTATGCATGTGTGTCTCGTGTTTTACTTATTTTTGACCTTGAACGAAATACTTAACGTAATGTTAGATATTATATTTACTTTGAACAATAAATTTGCCGGGTTCACACAAACCTGTTAACGTAATTAATTAACGTAAAATAGCTACCCTATTCCCTTGCTTGCTCGGGTTCCCATAAACCGACTAACGTAACTCTTTGCCTGGCAAATTGCCAGAAGTAATTTCCCCAAACCCGGGAAATGGCTATAGGCCGGTCCGGGTAAAAAAAAAATTGTCACACCTTTGCATTGAGCTCTCCTCGCGTGGCTCGCCGTCGTAACCGGAACGATAAACTTCCCTGGACAAACAGGGCCTGATCGGGCGTATGCTGTGAGTGCGGGCGGGGTGGACGTCCGCCGCTGGCCGCGACCTCGGGGGACGGTGTCGCGCCACGAATGTCCTTAGATCACCACGGGTGCGCGTCCGGAGCCTGTGGAAGAGATGAAGCTGACTGGCGGCTTCACTCGTCGTTAGGATACCCGAAGTTGGCTATTTTCGTCGTTGGACGGTCGGCTGCAGCCGGACGGCACATAACTGCCTGCCCCCCCCCCCCCCCCCCCCCACGTGCCAGCGGACTGCCGTTTACATTGGCTGAGCGAGGCAGGGTCGCAAGGGTCGCAGGCGAGATGGCACGGCCGTCGGCGCGAATTGTTCCCGGCAAGCTGGTGGGTAAACGTGGAACAATTGCAGGGATATTGTGGGTTATTGTGGCTCGCACGCTGTGTGCCACATGGAAGCTAGGCCGGACCAGGCCGCATAGCCATGGTTAGATTCGTGTTCGCCAACTTGGAATATAATACTCTGGTATCGTTAGGCTCTGCACCGTATCGCTTAGTGTAGTTGCACACAGATACCGGATACCCAGATACCAGATACACAGATACTCAGATACCGGATACCAGATACCGGATACCCAGATACACAGATACCTGATACCTGATACCGGATACCGGATACCGGATACCAGATACTCAGATACCCAGATACCCAGATACCGGATACCAGATACTCAGATGCCCAGATACCCAGATACCGGATACCCAGATACCGGATACCCAGATACCCAGATACACAGATACCTGATACCCAGATACCCAGATACCCAGATACCCAGATACCTGATACCTAGATACCTAGATACCTAGATACCCAGATACACAGATTCCCAGATACCCAGATACCTGATACCCAGATACCCAGATACCTGATACACAGATACCGGATACTCAGATACCCAGATACCCAGATACCCAGATACTCAGATACTCAGATACCCAGATACCCAGATACCCAGATACTCAGATACCCAGATACCCAGATACCGGATACACATACTGGATACACAGATACTCAGATACCCAGATACTCAGATACCCAGATACTCAGATACCCAGATACACAGATACCGGATACCCAGATACTCAGATACCCAGATACCCAGATACTCAGATACCCAGATACTCAGATACTCATACCCAGATACCCAGATACCTAGATACCCAGATACCCAGATACCCAGATACCCAGACACCCAGATACCCAGATACCTGATACCCAGATACCTGATACCCAGATACCCAGATACCCAGATACCCAGATACCAAGATTCCCAGATACCCAGATACCTGATACACAGATACCGGATACCCAGATACTCAGATACACAGATACCGGATACCCAGATACTCAGATACACAGATACCGGATACCCTGATACCCAGATACCCAGATACACAGATACCAGATACCAGATACCTGATACCCAGATACGATACCCAAATACCTGATACCCAGATACCGGATAACCAGATACTCAGATACCCAGATACCCAGATACCCAGATACCCAGATACCCAGATACCCAGATACCCAAATACCCAGATACCCAAATACCAAGATTCCCAGATACCCAGATACCCAGATACCCAGATACCCAGATACCTGATACCCAGATATCCAGATACCCAGATACCCATATACCTGATACCAGAAACCCAGATACCCAGATACCTGATACCCAGATACTCATATACCCAGATGCTCAGATACCCAGATACCCAAATATCCAAATATCCAAATACCCAGATACCAAGATACCCAGATACCCAGATACCCAGATACCCAAATACCCAAATACCCAGATACCCAGATACCAGATACCCAGATACCCAGATACCCAGATACCCAGATACCCAGCTACCCAGCTACCTGATACCCAGATACCCATATACCCAGATACCAGATACCCCAGATAACAGATACCTAGATACCCAGATACCAAGATACTAAGTAAGATACCATATACCCAGATACCCAGATACCAGATACCCAGACTACACACGATACGGGTGCAGTACACCGCACGCTTCTAAGGTATACTGCACGCTGCACCGTATCCGAAATGGTGCTTATAGTTTCTGCTCCGCCATTAATAATAGCCAGCCTTCTGTAAATCATCAAAGAACGACACAATTCATAACGGTGGATCCTGCTAGCTCTTAAATCGGACAGCGCAATCTCGCCAGCTAGTGGCGTGTGTAACGCCGAGCAGCCGCCGGCCGGCCTCCTCGCCGCCACAGAGCACGGCAGCACACTCCTCCGACCGGGGGGGGGGGGGGGGGCGCAAGTTGTTTGGTAGCCGTGACATCACCATGGCAGTGGAATCCCGCTCCACAGTGTTAAGGCAATGCAAAGAGGCTTGGTAGTTACCCCCTTTAATTTGTTATCTAAGAGAGATGGGTACAAGTATTTCTGCTCAATGGGAAGCTCGTTTCTTCAAGATTCCTGGAATGGCCTCTGATTTTACCTGAGACACTCCAATCGTTCACAATTCTCGGTCGAGTGGAGGATGTTCCGCCCACACGGCGCGCCGGAGCGGGAGGTCCGCTGTCAGGGACTGTACACCGCCGCCGCCGCGCCGGCCGCAAGTTGGTGAGAACCGCTGCGACGTCTTGCCAGAGACTGTACCGTCGCGGGGCCGGCCGGCCCGGCGGCGGCCTGGTGCTTCATAATATCCGGCCTGAATGCAAACTCTGTTACAGCTGACTAATTCTAATATATCGTTAACATGGTGTTTATAGGTATTTTTCCAATAAAGTGTATGTACCAATGAATTTTAAATATAATTTGCATTCGAATACACAAAATTGTATTAAATATATTTAGTTTTCTTTACAGATATATTCCGATGTGATTACCATATCCTACTATATAGTTGAAATTCTAGAAGAAAATGAGAACTATTCCAAAAATCATACCAGAAATAGTTGATGCGGTAACATGTTAGTTTATTATAGTTTGAACCAGGCGTGACGTAGCCATGACAGTCGCCAAACTTGAACCTACTCATTGATATAAGTACTCTGCCTCCGACGCATATGCCGCTGCGGGGGAGGCGGTGGTGGCGGGCCGCGCGAGCGACCATCTCCCTCCCCGGCGGTGGCGGGCCGCGCGAGCGACCATCTCCCTCCCCGGCGGTAGCGGGCCGCGCGAGCGACCATCTCCCTCCCCGGCGGTGACGGGCCGCGCGAGCGACCATCTCCCTCCCCGGTGGTAGCGGGCCGCGCGAGCGACCATCTCCCTCCCCGGCGGTGGCGGGCCGCGCGAGCGACCATCTCCCTCCCCGGTGGTGGCGGGCCGCGCGAGCGACCATCTCCCTCCCCGGCGGTGACCAGCCTAACGGGCAACAGCGCGGCCCACACGCGCAGAATGCCGAGTGCGCTTTTTATGGCGCACCGCCGCCCATCGCGGCGCGTCGCCTGGGCTGAAGCGTGATTCAGGTTGCCGAGCTGATGGCCGGCCGAATACTATGCGGCGGACTCTGCCGAGCACGGCCGTGTGCTGCCCGGCTGGTCCCGGGGCGGGACGGAGCTGGGTAGGACGGCGTCGACAGGACAGGAGGTGGGCCGAGCACGGCCGTGTGCTGCCGGCTGGTCCCGGGGCGGGACGGAGCTGGGTAGGACGGCGTCGACAGGACAGGAGGTGGGCCGAGCACGGCCGTGTGCTGCCCGGCTGGTCCCGGGACGGGGACGGCGTCGACAGGACAAGAGGTGGGCCGAGCACGGCCGTGTGCTGCCCGGCTGGTCCCGGGACGGGGACGGCGTCGACAGGACAGGAGGTGGGCCGAACACGGCCGTGTGCTGCCCGGCTGGTCCCGGGACGGGGACGGCGTCGACAGGACAGGAGGTGGGCCGAGCACGGCCGTGTGCTGCCCGGCTGGTCCCGGGGTGGGACGGAGCTGGGTAGGACGGCGTCGACAGGATAGGAGGTGGGCCGAGCACGGCCGTGTGCTGCCCGGCTGGTTCCGGGGCGGGACGGAGCTGGGTAGGACGGCGTCGACAGGACAGTAGGTAGCAGACTCGTCCAGGCTGTTAGAGTGACTCACTGTCGTGTGAGTCGGGCTCGGTGTCGGTGTCAGTCGGGTTCGTCGGTGTCGTGTCAGTCTCAGGAGTCAGGAGCTGCCCTTTGGCTACCGTGGCCTGTGGGCTGACCTTCACGGCTGGGAGCTCCCTCTGGCTACCATGGCCTGTGGGCTGACCTTCACGGCTGGGAGCTGCCTACTGGCTACCGTGGCCTGTGGGCTGACCTTCACCGCTGGAGCTGCCCTCTGGCTACCGTGGCCTGTGGGCTGACCTTCACGGCTGTGAGCTGCCCTCTGGCTACCGTGGCCTGTGGGCTGACCTTCACGGCTGGGAGCTGCCCTCTGGCTACCGTGGCCTGTGGGCTGACCTTCACCGCTGGAGCTGCCCTCTGGCTACCGAGGCCTGTGGGCTGCGGCTGCGTGCTGCGTCTACCGTTCAGTGCAAAGGAGAATGGTTTGAATAGAGACTTAACTTTAACAGAGACTTAATTCACCCGACACTGGCCGGTGAATAACACCTGACTGCAAATGATCCTGTTTCTTTGTTCTTCCATACTTTCGATGAGGTGGTCTATTTTCATTTGCTGACAGGCCGTTAGTGTTATTGAAGGGAACATGTGCTGTTGCTTGTTGTTTGTTGAGTATTTTGTCCTGCAGACTTACCCGCAGAAGCGAGCGCCATGTTGGCCATTCACTGATGCTATGCAAAAGGTATCACAAAGGAAGTACAGGTATTGTTTTGGCCTATCGTGCAACGTGAGTGAAAAAGTGTCGTCATCAATGGACATTCGCTCTATGGTCTTTCCTGGTTCACTTCATACTCGAATATGTCAATGTTGCAGACGCTGTTATTCAGTTACCTACTCACTTGTCACGCAAGGTCAGTTCTCTAAAACTCAGTTTGTCAATTACTTAGTCAATCTGAAGCTATGAAAAGCCTACAGCTCCCACCGTTTAGCCATGTATGGAGCTCTGGTGCCTGTGTTGGTTTCTGAACACCTGCTTCGCACCTCGAATGTGGGGCTTGAACGGCACATGTGTGGGCAGCAGCGAGCGATGCTGCCCCGACTCTCTGTCCCCTCTGTCTCTGTCGGTCTTCACAGCCCGCTCGATTGGCGGACTGACAGTGACGAGTGACGGCTGAGTCGTCACTCGTCTCGTCGGGGCTGTCACGACTCAACTGTGGGTGTGACGTACTGGTGCGTGCGTGGTGCGTGGAGTCGTCTGTGTGTCGGGGCTGATCAGCCGTCTGTGTGTCGGGGCTGGTCGCTCAGCCAGAGCTGTCTGTGTGTCGGGGCTGGTCGCTCAGTCTGGTGTGACCGTGGTAACCGTCTCCTCTCGGTGTCAGCGGCCGGCCGGCCCGGCTGCCCGGCCACACTCCAGACTGGGCCGTCTGGGGGGGGGGGGGGGGGGGGGGGCTGCAGCAGGGCTCCTCGCCGGCCTGGCAGGAATGGTTGGCTGCCGCCCCCGTCCCTGACGCCTGGAGAATGTCAGCCCGTCAATCTCGGCAGGCCAGGCCAGCGTCACGCCGGCCGCCGGTGGTGCACCTCGTCCTCGTGACGGCCGCCAGCCCGTCAGTACCGGCCACCGAGCGTGAACGAGCCAGCGTCTGGGTAACGGTCGGCGCTCTACGTCAGTACCGGCCGGCGACGAGCCGCCGTCGCTGTCCGATGACAGGTGACTGAGCTGTCCCGGTTGATCGGACTTGGTGCCGGCGCAGCACAGTGGGCGAGAACGGCCTTTTAGCGCGACACGGCGTTTCTGCTTCAATTTACGGCATCGGTTTGAACATGTAGCATATCAATCGATAGCTGATGAATCAGGGAGCTCAAAATATGCACTTACTTTTATCTGGGTTTAGCCCGGCATTGACCGGGGGGAGCAAATAGTGCCCCCCCCCCCTTATCTCCGGAACCAATGATCGCAGCGAGACGCGCAAGGCGGCATTGGAAAGCTCTCAGTGACTCGCATCTAAAGCATACTCGAAATTGTGAAATTGAGGTCACATATTAGGTCAAAGTCGGGTCAATGGTCAAAATCGAGGCATGGACCATACTTTCCATCCAAAGCCTTTGATTGCGACCATGATCACCCAAAATGCTTCCAAAGGTATAATGTACATCCCGCATGAGCTAAAGTGAGATTGTTGGCAAAGGTCAAGGTCAGGTCACAAAAGGTCACTATGCGCAGAAAATCTACGAAAGTCATGCGATACATGTTTTATGGGTACACGTATAATTCGATAGTGATAGTCATTTTACCATCTGACCTCATTTAAGTGAAGTTAGTGTCAAGCTCAGCTCAGATCAAGGTCAGGTCACAAGGGCACAATTTGAAATTGATAAATATAAATACAAAAGGCATGTTTCTAGACTGGTTTTGTCTCAGAAATACAGTGCTGGCATTTATTTGTCTGTATCTGGTCAATAAAAGCCAACAACGCAATAACAAAAATGACGTCATGAGTTCAGAGTTACTCACTTAGGGAGACATAAGTCAGTCAAAAACAAAGATATTGCTTTGAAATTTGGTTTGGGTATTGGCCGTATGTGGTTCTCCAACATATATTCCGGGTTTTGGAAAATGTTAAAAAGTTTTATTTTAAGGGCATCTTTTTAAACAATGTTTTTTCGGGGTGGGTAAAACAAAAAATTCGGAAATCCGAGATAGCCATTTTGTAGCCCTTGTCATTTGCCATCTTTATACTTCTATCTTTAAAAATGGCCTTTGTACGGCCAGTTAACTAGGAACAGCAGAGATCCGGGCATTGTAATGTCGCAGAGTTAATAGTGATGTACATTATAAAATAAGCTCCAAAATAAAAAGCGCAAATATGCGCAAGGCTTCTTTTAATAGGCACAAAGTATAAACTCTAACGAGGCAGAACAATGTTTTATCAAAGCGGAGAACCGTGGAATGAAAATTGTAGGATTAACTCAAGTTTTGATTCTGTTGGTCAGCCACTTCAAATAACATACCTCACTTAATGTTAGAATATAAATGGCTAATTACCATAAAAAGGTCATATATGCGTATTTCGGGCTGCTGATGATTTGTACAGGTCACTGCAAAAGTAATGGTAGGTACTAGTTACTACTGTAGATGGGTAAGACCTAGCGGCGTTTCATAACAACAATAGATATCGAACAAAATAAGCGGTACATCTCTGTCCAACACATAGGCAGCTCTCGGTCACTTTTCACTATTCTACGCCTTCAAATAAAATCACACTTCGAAAACCTGATTCTCTCCCCAGTTGAGTGCACTGATGCATCTCGACCCTGAGACCGCCTCTGATCGGAGAGTTGTGCCGGCGTGGGCTTACAACTCTCCGATCAGAGGCGGTCTCAGGGTCGAGATGCCTCAGTGCACTTAAGTGGGAGAGAATCAAGTTTTTCGAATATTGGGATTTTATTTGAAGGCGTAGAATAGTGAAAAGTGACAGAGAGCTGCCTATGTGCAGGACGGAGATGTACCGCTTATTTTTTCAGGGATATCTATTGTTGTTATGAAACGCTACTAGGTTTTACCCATCTACAGTAGTAACTAGTACCTACCATTACTTTTGCAGTGACCTGTACTAGTGGCTAGTCAGTAAATCGCTTATATCTCCTAAACCGTTTTGCGGAATCGTTTGAAATGGTATGTGCTGGTAGATGGCTTTGTCTACCTAAATATGAATCGCACGTTTTTATTTTCCAATGGTCCAATCTTCTGCAATTTGCGAACAATCTTCAGAGTCATCTATCGTCTAAGTTCGTAACTGAATTCCTGCCTGAGGGCGACGCCTTTGGGGGTGTCGCGGACCGAAGGTTGTTTTGAAAATGAGTGCTCGAGATCTTGAAAGTGGAGGACCCCTTTTAAAACAACAGCACGTGCGTCCTTGTGACTGCACATCGTCGCACGTGGTCATACCAAGCACTGCCACAGAGTAAGCCTAGCTACCACTCGTGAAACATTGTGTGACCCGACTGGGATTCGAACCCACGATCCTTCCATTAGTGAGTCTCTTTCTTAAAGGACTCTTATGTTATCCCAACCACACTTGAAAGTTGAAACCAAGATATCAGGTGGGATATGGCAATCAGGAGCTCGAGAAATTTGATTTTTCGAAATGTTCTGATATTTTAAAGAAACACAAAAATCTCCTTAAAGGAGGACCCGGTCAAAACAACTATGTCACGTGCAGATTGCCCGTCGGCCACTTACTCGTGTTGCACAACGGCAATGGCCTGCCATTGCAACAAAAGGTCGCTGTGGGCTGCACCAGCCCCCACCAGTAACGGTTGGCAGCACTCGGGCGTTTGGGCGTTAAGAACCTACTACACCATAGGGTACCCATGTTAAATCGATGATTTTCAGACGAAGCTGGCTCGTAACCTATGGTACATATTTTAAATCTGACTTCTGGAACAGATAGCTACAAGCCTTAGCTACAACGTTTTTATTTATAATTTTTCGATATTCCGGGTTTAAAGAAGTGAAATGGGCTTGGGGGTTAAAAAATGTCGGAACGACCGCTGATCGCTTCCAAATTCCACTACAGTACTGAAATATACACTACTTCGACTACTACTTCGTAGTAGAATTTAATATGATCGCTTCCAAATGCTACTATATGTACTGTAAATACACTACTTTGACTACTACTTCGTATATTTGCTGGCGTTTAATTCAATAAATAAAGATGTAATCTATGGAAATAGAAGTTATTGATAGCAAACAATACCATTCATTTATAATAGACAGAACTATTACGATACAAATTATATCTTGTCTAATTCATTTGGGCGTTACATTCCTTACTGTTCTACCCGTTGTTCTATTACCCTGGGCTGCACCTATCCGGCTATGGGAAAAATACATCATCCTTGAAAATATCCCAAATGGAGGAGCCCTGGTGATACGAAACCAGCACTTGCGCGGCTGATCCCCTCCCACTTACCCTCCTGGAGCAACCAATACCCGTTTCGGAGCACTGCAATGCACCAGGGCCACTGCAGGGCTGACCAAGTGGCCCAATGTCGAAAAATCGGGGTTCGGGGACATATTCAAGGTCACGTGGCACGTGAATTCGAGTTTGCCCAGGGTAGGCACCACCACCGGCATGTGGGTATCCACCAATAGCTGCCTTCATAAAATTTAAAGAAAACTTATCGATTCATTTTTGCGCTAGGGGCCGTTATCGCCCACTGCGCTGACCGGGGATGACTGATGACTCGTGGTTTACTGAGAGTTGACGGGCGAGATGGTCAGTGAGGGAGGGCATTTGTTTTGTGTCAGAGAGGGAGCCGAGAGGCCCTGCTGCGTAGCTAACAGACCGGCTCGGGACCCCCCGCTGACGTCAATGGACCGCGTCATGACGACACCAGACCGCGTCACGCCATCCGGCGTTACTGGTAGAGAGCTCAGCAGCTCAGCAGGTCAGCAGCTCTGGGACGTTCTCCTGTGTTTTTGCGCAGCATGGCTTCCTAGCAGTCACAGAGGGCCGCGGCGCTGGAACGTTCTGCATAGCTGTGTGTGTGTGTGCAGCATGACTCCCTAGCAGTCACAGAGGGCCGCGGCGCTGGGACGTTCTGCATAGCTGTGTTTGTGTGCAGCATGGCTTCCTAGCAGTCACAGAGGGCCGCGGCGCTGGAACGTTCTGCATAGCTGTGTTTGTGCGCAGCATGTCTCCCTAGCAGTCACAGAGGGCCGCGGCGCTGGAACGTTCTGCATAGCTGTGTTTGTGTGCAGCATGTCTCACTAGCAGTCACAGAGGGCCGCGGCGCTTCTTGTTGGCACTAGTAGTTTTGTCACCCTTTGGATTCAATGCTAGGCCGTGATAACTGCAGAGCTTTCAAAGAAAAGAGATTTAAAAGATAGTTCGCCTGAGTTTAGGAGCCTGTAGTTCTTCAGAGTTCAGAGTGCATTGTTGGCTGTGTCATCGCACATGTGCAGCTTAGGTTTGTGACGAGTTTGTACCATCAGGTCACTGGTGGCCATGGACCTGATGACCGTCAGGTCACTGGTGGGCATGGACCTGATGACCGTCAGGTCACTGGTGGTCATGGACCTGAATCAGATTTCAGAATCAGAATAAGATTTATTAAGAACACTTCCAGTAAACTGGCTGTTCCATGTTCAGTAAATTACAAGCGAACATGTCTAAAGCATATATCGCATCACGCATTAGATATCATCCTGCACCAGTAAAACGCCTTTTTGGCGATGACCGAGCGGGCGCGCTCTGGTAAAGCTAAAACAGGGTTGAAATATGAAACGGCACGGGAGCACACGTGGTAGTAACACATAGTCCTTTTAGTCCTCCATAAAAATTGCCAGGCCTCCATGCATGTCAACATAAAAATTAAGTTTTATTAAATTGTTCATAATCTCCTTTCTCGAATCCGCCAAAAGGGAGTACGTCCTGAGCGCTGCATGCTTCAGCGTATAAATTAATTACCGAACGGGCGCGAAGCGCCCGTGAGATTTCTCGTCAACTTGCTAGATAAATTTACATTTGACCCGTCCCGACTCGGCCATACAGACGCTTTTCGGAAGCTAAGAACTTTGCAACCACTGTTCCGATTGGGATCGGGTTTTCACCATTGGATAGGATCATCAAATCAATTTTGATTTTGTTATGGTGCCTTCTGATAGGGGTGTACCACAGCGCGTGGCACCCGCAGACGTCGAAATGAACAAAAATAATTCTTGATAAAAAATGCTTGATTTATCTAAGCATTCGTTTTTTTTATACGCTGAAGCATGCAGCGCTTAGGACGTACTCATTTTTTGGCGGATTCGAGAAAGGAGATCATGTACAATTGAATAAAACTCAATGTTTATGTTGGCATGCATGGAAGCCTGGCAATTGTTATGGAGGACTAAAAGGACTAAGAGGACTATGTGTTACTACCACGTATGCTCCCGTACCGTTTCATACTTCAAACCTGTTTTAGCTTAACCAGTGCGCGCCCGTTCGGTTATCGCCCAAAAAGGCTTTTACTGTTGCTTAGATTAATAATGCCATTTTTGATCCAGCATTATTTTTGTTCATTTTATATATAAATATATATATATATATATATATATATATATATATATATATATATATATATATATATATATATATATATATATATATATATATATATATATATATATATATATATATATATATATATATATATATATATATATATATATATATATATATATATATATATATATATATACATATATATATATATATATATATATATATATATATATATATATATATATATATATATATATAGTTAATAAATTTAGTCCGAATGTTTTTGTATGGATGGATTTCCGAGGTCAGGACCCACGCTAAGCAGAGCTCGTTGAGCAGGCCTGACCTCACCACCCGATCGCGCAATTCCTGTTGGCTGGCATAATTTAGAGACGAAAGTTTTACGTGCCCGACATACCTGGACACGGTCCGCCCCGCTCACTGACGTCACCTGACCTTGAGTGCGACCGCTGCCACCGGCCGCAGGCCACCCCAGTCAGGAGCAAATAGCGAGCACCGAAGCGACTCTAACCCGGGCTGCCACTACCGGGATAGGTCAGAAGTCCAGCGCTCTCCCACTGCGCTACAGGGGCATTTCGACGTTTGCGTGTGCCACGCGCTGTGGTACCACCCCTATCAGAACGCACCATACCAAAATAAAAATTGACTTGATGGTCCTATCCAATGGTGAAAACCCAATCTCAATCCGAGCTTGGAGTGAGGTGGTTGCAAAGTTATTAGCTTCCGAAAAGCGTCTGTACTGCCGGTTCGGGCCGTGTTGGGCCGGGTCAAATATAAATTTGTCTAGTAAGTTCACGAGAAACCTCACGGGTGCTTCACGGCCGCTCGGTAATCACATACATACATCGTCGTTTGAGTATGTCACACCACAAATCACATTTCATCAACGCCACAACCACGCCTGAGGGCTGCGTCTTGACCATTCCATTGTTTCAGGGCTCTATAGTGAAAAGAACGGCGCGCCAGCTCGGTTCTCACCCGCGGTAACTGCGGGAGGGGTGCCCCTGATGAGCGTGAGGTGCGGTTCGTCCCCTGAGTACGGAGCACGTTCAGAGCTTTTAAAGCAACTGGCGTGTCCTCCCTAGTCATTAGCCTATTGATGAGCGTAACGTCAGCATCCGCAATCATGCCCTCTATAGACGGCCAACCGAGCTCGGAAAGAGTGGCCGAAATGTGGTCGTGTCGTTTTAGGTCCAACATAATGCGTGCCGCAAAATTGATCACTTTCTGCAGCCGCGCTCTCTGAGCGGCACAACCATCTCCTCATACACACGCACAATATCTCAAGGGGAAAACTAGCGTCTGGATCAAAAATGCTCTGAGCTCACGAGGCACTTTGCTTCAGCTTTCACAGGCCCACGAGCACATGATTGCAGCGCCGAACAGTCATCGTCACATGGTCTTCCCAGGTGAGTGCAGGATCGAGGGCCACGCCCAGTATTTTGGCTTTAGGAGCGGCTGTTAGAGTGATCGCCAAAACGGATAGTGATAATCAAGTCCTGCTGCGCGTTTTGAAGAAGAGGAACTCGGTTTTAGTTGGATTAATTTTAAGGCTGTTTTGGGCGAATCACTGAATCAGGTAAGAGCAGTAGCCAATGTTCTCTCTATTCTGGTTTTAAGTTGTTTGACGTCACTTGGTTCTTCAGAATCTATAAATTGAGCATCGTCGGCATACCAAATTATTTTCCCATGAGTGATATATGACGCAAAATCATCAGTAAAAATCCAGAACGGTAGGTACTGGTCCTAGCACCGAGCCCTGCACTACACCGTGAGCCACAGACACAGGTTGGGGTGAGCCCCCTTCAATAGTCTGGGAGCGATCTGAGAGCCAGTCCCTAAACCAATAGCCGTCAACCTCGTACCAACTACTATCCCACAATTTCCAGAAGCATACCATGCCGTACACTATCGAACGCCTTAGAGGTGTCGGCCGTCACTAAAGAGGCCACGCGGCCAACATCGATCTAGTGGGTTGCGTATGTGACTGCGTCCAGGATGGCATGCTCCGTGGAGTGTCCCGGAAGGAAACCATATTGCTGCGGTCACAGTATATGGTTCTCATGTAAATTCGTCACTAGTTGATTGCATACAATTCGTTCGCATAACTTTCCCAATACCGATAAGATGGACAAGGGTCTATAATTGTTCGGATCTGAGCGGTCGCCTGACTTCAATGTTGGCAGCACAGTCGCTGTTTTCCACACGCCCGGTACCTGGCCAGTCACAAGCGAGCAGTTAACAACATTAAGCAGATGCGGTCCATCTACAGGAAACGGCATTCGCAGCATATGTACACTGTACAGTGACGCCGTCGGCACCAGACGCCCGCGACACTGCCATCCGTCCCAGGGCCACCGACAGCTCCGGCAGCGTAGCAGGAGCCACCCGGAACGCGCTCGCGCCCACTCGAGGAGGGCGGGGTCCCGAGTCTCCCCCACGTCCGAGGCCGCAGCCAGTGACTCGGCCACAGCGGGGCCGACCGAGGCCGCAGCCAGTGACTCGGCCACAGCGGGGCCGACCGAGGCCGCAGCCAGTGACTCGGCCACAGCGGGGCCGACCGAGGTCGCAGCCAGTGACTCGGCCACAGCGGGGCCGACCGAGGCGAAATGGGCATTGAGCCTGTCTGCCGACTCGCGTGTCCCCTCTGCGGGGTCCTCTGCGGTGCGCGTCGGCTTCTTGCCCGCCATGATGTAGCGCCGAATGTTAGGCCAGGTTGCCTGTGGGCTGTTCTTGAACGTCGTCTGGAAATATGACGAGCATGCACTGCACTGATCGTTTTTACGGCGTTTCTGCAGGACCGGTACCTCTCACGTGAGTCTGCACATGGATTCGCATCCCTGTCAGTGCGTGCAAGATCCCTTTCTTTCATCCTATCTCTAAGGTCCTGATGGTCGTCAGGTCAATGGTGGTCATGGACCTGATGACCGTCAGGTCACTGGTGGTCAGAACTGATGACCGTCAGGTCACTGGTGGTCATGGACCTGATGACCGTCAGGTCACTGGTGGTCAGAACTGATGACCGTCAGGTCACTGGTGGTCATGGACCTGATGACCGTCAGGTCACTGGTGGTCAGAACTGATGACCGTCAGGTCACTGGTGGTCAGAACTGATGACCGTCAGGTCACTGGTGGTCACTGGCCATGGATCTGATGACCGTCAGGTCACTGGTGAACAAAAGCAAATTAAAACTTATACCTGAAACATGCCAACCTTCTCAAGCGGAAACGTCGATTTACGCCAGAAAAGCTCACACAAATAACTTCTTGCGAAGCAAAAACTCGTACCTGTGGCCTTTCAAAGCCGAATGAAACTACGCATGCTGTTTTGTTCTTCACAACCTGAAAGTCTCCGAGATATTTGCCAGTGTCGTGGTTGTTTGGCTCGGTGGCGCCCTGCGGACCCTCGCTATGTGTCGGGCCGCGGCCTTGGCTCGGCCGTCAGCCGGCACCGCGGTCACCACTGCTAGTTTTTGTGCCTGCTTCTCACCAGCTGACCGGCACAGGGCCAGAGCGGCGACCCGCAGTCGGTGACGCGACCGGTGACCGGGCCTGGCGGTCTGTCACCGACGATCGGTAACAGGTGGCTGGTGACTGGGGCCTGACGATCTTTATCCTGCGATCCAGTGACCAGTGACCAGTGACCAGTGACCAGTGACCAGTGGCCAGTGGCCAGTGGCCAGTGGCCAGTGGCCAGTGACCAGTGACCAGTGACCAGTGACCAGTGACCAGTGACCAGTGACCAGTGACCAGTGACCAGTGACCAGTGACCAGTGACCAGTGACCAGTGACCAGTGACCAGTGACCAGTGACCAGTGACCAGTGACCAGTGACCAGTGACCAGTGACCAGGTGCCAACGAGTGAGGACTGGTGATAGGTGACTGGTGATCGGTGACTGGTGATCGGTGACTGGTGACTGGTGATCGGTGACTAGTGACTGGTAATCGGTGACTGGTGATCGGTGACTGGTGATCGGTGACTGGTGATCGGTGACTGGTGATCGGTGACTGGTGATCGGTGACTGGTGATCGGTGACTGGTGACTGGTGATCGGTGACTATTGACTGGTGATCGGTGACTGGTGACTGGTGACTGGTGATCGGTGACTGGTGATCGGTGACTATTGACTGGTGATCGGTGACTGGTGACTGGTGATCGGTGACTGGTGACTGGTGATCGGTGACTATTGACTGGTGATCGGTGACTGGTGACTGGTGATCGGTGACTGGTGATCGGTGACTGGTGACTGGTGATCGGTGACTAGTGACTGGTAATCGGTGACTGGTGACTGGTGATCGGTGACTATTGACTGGTGATCGGTGACTGGTGATCGGTGACTGGTGACTGGTGACTGGTGATCGGTGACTGGTGATCGGTGACTGGTGATCGGTGACTGGTGACTGGTGATCGGTGACTGGTGACTGGTGATCGGTGACTGGTGACTGGTTATCGGTGACTGGTGACTGGTGACTGGTGACTGGTGACTGGTTATCGGTGACTATTGACTGGTGATCGGTGACTGGTGACTGGTGATCGGTGACTGGTGATCGGTGACTGGTGATCGGTGACTGGTGACTGGTGATCGGTGACTGGTGACTGGTGATCGGTGACTAGTGACTGGTTATCGGTGACTGGTGACTGGTGACTGGTGACTGGTGACTGGTTATCGGTGACTATTGACTGGTGATCGGTGACTGGTGACTGGTGATCGGTGACTGGTTATCGGTGACTGGTGACTGGTGACTGGTGACTGGTGACTGGTTATCGGTGACTATTGACTGGTGATCGGTGACTGGTGACTGGTGATCGGTGACTGGTGATCGGTGACTGGTGACTGGTTATCGGATACCGGTAACCGCTTTATACCGAACACGCTTGCTTACTATGTTGCCGATCATAATGTTTGCAATGCCTGCCAGGAGCTGGTTAACAACGAAGAAGAAGATGTGGTGGCACTCATGTTATCATTGTGAAGTGTATGGGTCTAGCGAGGCATCGGGGGGGGGGGGGGCTGCACGGGGTGGCGCTGAATGGAACGGGTCGTATTCAGGGTGGGGCTGGCTGGCCGTGAGATGGCCGTGCTGCCTCGCCGTCCGACAGACAGCTTGGCGGCCGACGCAGGGTCAGTGGCACGGGGCCAGCCGGCCTGTACTCGCCCCCTCCTCCGGCGGCCGTCAGCTGATCAGCCGTTCACCTGCCACCCTGCCGCCCGGCCAGCCGACCGACCGACAGCTAGCGCCGCCGCCGCCGCCGCCGCCGCCGCCGCGGTAACCAGGTCGCCGCCGCCAGACGCGTGCGAGCCGCCGCCGAGTGGGGGTGGCGCGTGCTGCTGCGCTGGCCGGCGAGCGACGACGGCCGGCGTGACGCTTAGCGGTGTGGCGCGTGCCACGTGACGGTGTGAGTGGTGAGCGGTCACGTGACGCGTGATGGTGGAGGTGTGAGGAGAGCTGCCCGGTGTGACGCGAGCGGGCCGCACCTGTGACGCGCTGTGTGACGCGAGCGGGCCGCACCTGTGACGCGCTGTGTGACGCGCTGTGTGACGCGAGCGGGCCGCACCTGTGACGCGAGCGGGCCGCACCTGTGACGCGCTGTGTGACGCGAGCGGGCCGCACCTGTGACCGCTGTGTGACGCGAGCGGGCCGCACCTGTGACGCGCTGTGTGACGCGAGCGGGCCGCACCTGTGACGCGCTGTGTGACGCGAGCGGGCCGCACCTGTGACGCGCTGTGTGACGCGAGCGGGCCGCCCCTGTGACGCGCTGTGTGACGGAGGTGTGTGCTGGCCGGCAGGAGGCGCCGTGCTGCTGACGTGCTGCCGGTGACCCGGGCAGTGAGGATGGTGCCAGTGAGGGTGCAGTGAGCCACGCCACGCCGCACGTCTTCAGCCCCCGGCCACACAGACACGCCTCGTCATGTACAACAACGCAGGAAACAACCCCATGCTCAAGGGCTATGTCTCCAGGTAAGTCCTTCCTTCTCAGGACTCGGGGTTTCCTTCTCAGGACTCGGGGCTTCCTTCTCAGGACTCGGGGCTTCCTTCTCAGGACTCGGGGCTTCCTTCTCAGGACTCGGGGCTTCCTTCTCAGGACTCGGGGCTTCGGTCGCGTCGCGGGCGGTGTACAGAGATGGTCCCTCACCGCCGCTGCTGCGCGCTTCTGGTCGGCAGTCGGCACCGTCCGGCGCCGAGCCTCCACAGACCAAGTTCAATGCAGTGCAGATGTTCTGTTCACTTCCTCGGCATAACCAGCGCGTCTGTCGGTGCTGCATGCAGTGGAATCCAATGAAGCGATTTATGCCCTCGCCCCCGATATCGGGGCGAGGGCTTTAATAATTGTATTGGATTGCACTGCGTGCAGTACCGACAGACAAATCAGTGGGTGGTGCCGAGGAAGTGGACAGAACATCTGCACTGCACTGTACATAGTACATCTCTGACGCGGTGCTTCGCCATCCGGCCAACACCCCCGGGCGTTCCGGTCGGTCATCGCCTCTCGCCTCCCAGGCGCCACTGTCTGTCGCTCTAATTAGCAACACAACCTTTCAAACATTGGATTGCCTATCGATAACTACGCACAATTGTTTTGTCAAAAGCTACTCGGTGCCTCCATTTTGTTAGTTTTGTTTCGGTTTGTTACTTACTATTACA
This sequence comes from Chirona hameri, assembly GCA_036785665.1. Taxonomy (NCBI): domain Eukaryota; kingdom Metazoa; phylum Arthropoda; class Thecostraca; order Balanomorpha; family Balanidae; genus Chirona; species Chirona hameri. The sequence goes on from JAXIVJ010004830.1 coordinate 26,127, forward strand.
TGAGTTCGAATGTGTCGGAAACTCCGCGGCAAGTTTCTGTAACTTTTATTTCGAGTTTGGGGCGTGTTGATCGTGTCCCCGCCAGTGGTCAGCCGGTGCGGTATTGGCGGGGCGGGACAGGACAGGACAGGGCGGGACAGACGTGTTGATCGTGTCCCCGCCAGTGGTCAGCGGGTGGGGTATCGGCGGGGTGGGGCAGGACAGGGCGGGACAGACGTGTTGATCGTGTCGCCGCCAGTGGTCAGCGGGTGGGTATCGGCGGGGCAGGACAGGACAGGGCGGGACAGACGTGTTGATCGTGTCCCCGCCAGTGGTCAGCGGGTCGGGTATCGGCGGGACAGGACAGGGCGGGACAGACGTGTGATCGTGTCGCCGCCAGTGGTCAGCGAGTGGGGTATCGGCGGGGTGGGGCAGGGCAGGGCGGGACAGACGTGTTGATCGTGTCGCCGCCAGTGGTCAGCGGGTGGGGTATTGGCGTGGTGGGGCAGGGCAGGGCGGGACAGGCGTGGCCGAGACGGCCAGGGTAGACAGAACATAAGGGTGGGGTGCCCACTGCCCACCCCAGGATAGTTGGCCTGCAGGGAGGGTAATAAGGGTGAAGATACTGGTGAGGAGGACCCAGCCCGCACCACATTAGCGCTGTGGACCGACACCATGCCGTGCACTGCATGTTTTGTTTGGTACATGTCTGTCTGCGTGTCAGTGCGCGGAGTGGGTCCCACGGGTTTCGCTTCTCTCGCTCACAGCTATGCTTCGGGATACTGGGACTCTCCTGAGCCCAGTCTTACCAATCGGCCGTATTACGACATATTGGTGCTTATTACGGCATATTGGTGCGTATTACGGCATATTGGTGCGTATTACGGCATATTGGTGCGTATTACGGCATATTGGTGCGCCGGCTTGCAAAACTTCTGGAACCCGAGATCGAACCGGGGATATCCAGATCTGTCTGGATATCCCCGGTAGACTGGATATCCAGATATCCAGTCTACCGTTCTCCCGACTGAGCCATTTCGACAACGAGTCTGGACAAACCAAACGCCGTGGTTGCCTAAGTGCGGCATTCTGAGCACTTCATTCACGGCATGCAGTACTTACGCATTCGCGGCATTTGGTAAGATTGGGCGGCCCTGGAGCCGGCAGTGTTGGCAGAGAATGTGCGGAGGAGCAGCTCTGGCGCCGCTCTCCGATGACCTCTGAGGCAGCAGTCGCCTGGCAGCCCGGTGGAGCAGGAGCAGCCCGGTGGAGCTGGAGCAGCCCGGTGGAGCTGGAGCAGCCCGGTGGAGCTGGAGCAGCCCGGTGGAGCTGGAGCAGCCCGGTGGAGCTGGAGCAGCCCGGTGGAGCTGGAGCAGCCCGGTGGAGCTGGAGCAGCCCGGTGGAGCTGGAGCAGCCCGGTGGAGCTGGAGCAGCCCGGTGGAGCTGGATCAGCCCGGTGTAGCTGGATCAGCCCGGTGGAGCTGGAGCAGCCCGGTGGAGCTGGAGCAGCCCGGTGGAGCTGGAACAGCCCGGTGGAGCTGGAACAGCCCGTCGAGCCGCCAGTCGACGGCCTCTCGCGCTCCCAACAGCGCCTGTGGTGTCGGCCGCTCGGCGGGGGGGGGGGGGGGGACTCCTCCAACTCGGACAACACGTGGCTTCCTTCAGCCATGCCACACATGTTTGCGTCACCCAACTTCAGCACCTCGCTGAAGCCAGTTTCGTCCTCCCGACAGCGGCGGCGGCACCGTGCCGTGTCCGTGTCTGCTGTGCGGCGGCGGATGTCAGCGGCCACCGGCGCCGCGCCAGCGACCCCAGACCGCGCGAAATTCACCCGCAGAACACGGCGCCGGCCCGGGCCCGGTCGTCGACCTGCTCCCAGCCGCGCCGGATGCTCTTTTTGCGGCGCGGCGCGGCTCGTGCGATCGCGGCGCACCACCAGCTGCCGCCGGCGGTGGCGGAGCGCAGCAGAGATGCCGTGCCCGGCCGAGCGATGTTTACTGGACAGAACTGTGACTGGGTGAGTTCAGCTGCCTTGCTGTCAACTGCGTCGCCCAGCTGACTGCCGCCGGTTTGCGGCTGATAGGTCGCGGCTCTGTCGTGCCCTGCGGCAGTTGGCCTGGCTAGGAGACGCCTGCCGGTGTGTGGTAGCGCGCAGCCGGTGTGAGGAGGCTTCATGAGGCGCCGGTCAGCGGGTCGTGACCAGCATTCGGCGCCGGGGGCCGCGCGGCGACCGTCCCGGGCGCGCTGCGCGGAGAAAACCCCTGGCCGTCTCCGCTGCCGCCGCTCGGCCCGGCAGGCGCGTTTTTTTGCGGGCGGCAGCTTTCACCGGCGAGCCGCGAAGCGTGGCGGAGGAGAGCGGGCCGCCGGACAGCCGCTTGGCACGGCCGCCGCTCGCCGGCCGGCCCATCTGTTGTCTTTGGGAGGCACGACCGACGGCGGCGGCGGCGGCGCGGCGGCACGGTGGTCGGTGCGGCCGGACGGCGGGGAACCGTCGGTGGCTGGAGCGGCGCATCAAGGAGAGGGGGACGGGCGGCGCTGGGGCGCTGGCCGGGTGTGGCCAGCTGGTTTACCATTGTAGCAGGAGAGACACGGGACGGGTGGTTACGGCAGTTCGCGCTCTACATACCAGCTGGTCGGTCGATTTCAGACTTCCCTACTGGCTGGCTTAATGTATGTAGCCTCCTGTCCCTTTCAGTTTTTGCAGACTGACTGCAACAGTTAATGTTTCCAAGACTTGCCTAGTTGCCGCCTGTCTTTCCTCGTTGCCGGCCATTCGGTCGTCTCCCGCTCTCCTGTTCAGTTTCACTGTCACTCCCCCGTTGACCTCTCACCATCCCGGCGGTGCTCGTCCGCATTGCTTGTCCCGCCCACCTCTCCCAGCCAAGCCACCCGTGCCCGGCAGGCAGACAGCAGCGGCGGCGGCCGTGCCACGCGCGACCCAGTGCCGCCGCTCGGCACACCGTTAACGCTCGCTGTGACGTCACTGTGACGTCACGGGCCGACCGCCGCTGGCGGGCGTGCAACGGAGGAAGGAAGCCGGCTGGAGACGCGGACCGGACCGGACCGGACCGGCCGTCCGTCCGTCCGTCCCGGGTTCGGCGGCCGGGTGCAGTGAGCACCGCCGCGCCGGAGGAGTACAGGTCAACGACCAAAGGCGCCGCACCGGCCGCTCCGGGCGACACGGCGCCGGCTCGACCATAGGCTCGTCATCGGTGGCGTAGACTGGCGTCAGGCGTGACCCGTCACCTGGTCACTGTGACCGGCACTGTCTCAGTCGCTGAGTCCTGTGCCAACTGACGGCAGCCCAGCCTAGGCGCCGCTAACCACCTCGGCAGCTGGCAGGGTTTGCAGTGTCCGTCCTGCCGGCAGTATTCGAGCGGCCGCAGTGTTTGTCTGCTGGACTGCGAGGTTGCGCGGCGACAGACGGCTCGGCCTGGTGGCTGTGCTGGGCGCTGGTGCCGTGTTATGGACAGCTGGTGACAGCTGCCCGGGTGTTGGCGGCCTGCGACGCTCGTCCCTGATGCCCATGACCAGTGGCGTACCCAGGATTTACTCCAGGAGGGGGTAATTTTTGCTCAGGGGGCATAAAGTACCCCCACCCAAAAAATACTCACCGGATTTGGCCCACTATATTTTTAAAAGGGCATATTTTCACATTTTTCTCTTTAAAAAATCAAAAAATCATTCATTTGTTCGACCAAAAGGGGCACGTACAGACCTTCAGGGGGGGGGGATTGGCCCGTTTGCCCCCCCCCCCCCTTGTGTACGCCTATATGCCCATGACCGGGGCCGTTCAGCCGCGCCTGCCGCTCAGCCGCGCCTGCCGCTCAGCCGCGCCTGCCGCACACGCAGCGGCGACTGGCCGACCTTCGGACGCTGTGATGGGCGGCTCGTCGTAGCGCGCTCCGCGACCGCCGGCGGTTTTTTGGCCGCACTGAATGGGGACACGGCCGCGGCGGTATCAGTGTCGGCCTCCGTATCGGCGGCAGGGTCTGAGGGTCGACACCTGCGCCGCTGGACGGTGGGAGTAGAGTGGACCAGACAGGCCGCTGGACGGTGAGAGTGGAGCCGCCAGGCTCGCGCTGATTGGCTGACGAGTAGGGAATGACCACCAGCTTTATGCACTTGGGAAATATGCTGTGCCCTTCCCGCCCTGGCCGCCGCCGCCGCCGCCCCGGCTGTGTCGCCTGCCGTGTCCGTGTGACCCGGCGCGCCACCACAGGGCTCGCGTCCGCTCGGTGCAGGCGTACCCGGCAGGCAGGCATGGTATTAGCGAGCGCAGCTTTCTGCAGTGCCGGCGCCGTGGTTTTTTTGCCAGGGGCCGTGGGCTGCTGCCGGCACCGTGGCCATCTGTGCCGGGTCTCGTGACGTCTGGTCAGTGGTCACTGGCACCAGACACGCCTGACCTGCCTGCCGTGACACACGTCATGTGTGAGCCGACCGACACACCGCCTGCCGCCTGGGCTGTGGGGCTACTGCTGTGGGGCTGGTGCCACACAGAGGCTGTTGGTGATGGACTGACTGGAGTCCGTGTCTCTATACCGACTTCAGACATCTTCAGACATCTCTAAGTGCTGTACTGGTACTGACTTTTTACCGCGACTCAAAACACGACTATCTATTTTTCGCTCAATGCAAGTTAAAATTGTTTTCTAGTGAACACGCAGTTCACTCAGCGCGATCTGTCTGCCTCTGGCAGGCTGCGTCGTCCGCGACGTATCATCTGGACATTGCTTGCCCCGCCTCGTCGGTGCCTTGTTGATCACCCGGTCGGTCCCTCACTGTCGGGGTGTGCGGCCTCACTGCCGCCCGTGCCGTGGTCCCTCACTGTCGGGTGTGCGGCCTCACTGCCGCCCGTGCCGTCGCCACGCGCCCCACTGATGCTCGGCGGCGCCGCCTGAGCCATGTCGAACGCGCGTCGGTAGCGGCACCAACCACGCTCACGGCTGAGTTGGGAGCCTATTGTTTTTTAATCGGAGTCGAGGACCGGGCAAGAGAGAGTGGGGGCCACATGCGAGGTCCTTATCTAGTCAGGCATACAAGTGCTAGATTTTCCACGTTTGAAGAAAGCCGTACCTATCAAGCCTAAGTACGCGCACTATTGCTTTCGACTTAACTCAGCAGGTTGTATCGCGAACGTCTGTGACGGCTGTGTCTGCGGCGGTTTGCGAGACTTGTCGCTGTGCATCTCTGTCACAGTGCATGGCATCTCTGCCGGGATGCTGAGTAGCTGAGGCGCCGTGACACCGCGGCCAGCTGATGTATAATGGCTGCAACGTATCAGGCGAGCATTGGGGGTCGTGTCGGGTCCGCACTCCTCATATCACCTGCGGCGGGGCTGCCAAGTGTCACCTGCGGCAGGGCTGACGGGTGTCACCTGCGGCAGGGCTGCCGTGTGTCACCTGCGGCAGGGCTGCCGTGTGTCACCTGCGGCGGGGCTGCCAAGTGTCACCTGCGGCAGGGCTGCCGTGTGTCAGGGCGGCAGGGCTGCCGTGTGTCAGGGCGGCAGGGCTGCCGTGTGTCACCTGCGGCAGGGCTGCTGTGTGTCAGGGCGGCAGGGCTGCCGTGTGTCACCTGCGGCAGGGCTGCCGTGTGTCACCTGCAGCAGGGCTGCCGTGTGTCACCTGCGGTCGTGATTGTGCAATGTGCATCGCTGGCGGCGCCCAGCTGCACTCCCAGTGCCACCTCCCCGGCCCCGGCTGGACTCCCTCCCCGGCCCTGGCTGGCCCGGCTGGCTGGCCCGGCTGGCTGGCCCGGCTGGCTGGCCCGGCTGGCCCGGCCGGCTGGCCCAGACTCGGTGCAGCTGATGCAATGCTCTGCGACTGGCGGTACCCGCAGCCGCAGCCGACTTATACCGCGATATTTCCACCTCCGGACGATTTCTAAAAAGCAACTTAAATGAATGGTGGGGATCAACAATCATGTATGCTCAAGCTCAAACTTGCTCCTGTTGCAGCACGTAAAGCAGGGTATCGGCAATTTTTGTTTTGATTTATTTCTGACTCCAAAACGTTGTTCCCAGCTGTGCTCAGTACTAGATTCATGACGGCCGCTCTCATCCAGTTTGGTTGTGAAATTGGCGCCCGCCCAAAGCCGAAGCGTCTGAATTCGCCGAGACTTGACCTTGAAAAGTCTATCTGTGTTAGGTATTTGTCACAAATCTCCTACGGCCCCAAAGTCGAGCCGTAGCCATTCTTGCTGTCTTATTCATGTTTTATTATGAAATAGGTTATGGTTGTTGAAAATATAATTAACTGTATACGCATTTTAATTGCAAAGTGCACTTACGGAATGGTGATGTTGAGTTTGCAATATTCAAAAGCAAATCATAGTCCGCAAAGAAGTGATTCTAAATAGTGATGAGGCGACTCCAATTTTACGAATGTGTGCCAATCATGAGTGGTGCAAATGTATTTCTTGATCTAATGGGGAGAGTTTCGGGAACCAAATTTTGCAGGTGAAATCGGACACGCTTAATCTACCGATACACACTAAAAACTCCATATTGGCCTGCGAGGTGGCAATATCTCTTTAAACTGCTGTTGTCGCTCAGAACTAGGCACGTACCCAGGATTTTTTATCAGGGGGGGGGGCTACGTCGCTGGTAGAAACAAATTTCGCTCCTCAGACATATGTTGTTGACCGGGGGGGGGGGGCGGGCGGGCGGGCGGGCGGGCGGGCGGGCGGTAGGTAGGGTCGGGTCATCATAGAATCTCATTTTATCTAGTGTAATTTGTTTTTGCTCGGGGGGGGGGGGATGGCCCCCGTGGCCCCCTCGGCCCCTCCTTGGCTACGTCCCTGCTCAGAACTGTATACATCACCGCACAAAAAAACATCTACCATCAGCTTCTAAGTGATCAGCGTGCAGTTGCGTTCCATGGCCAGCGTGTAGTTGGCAAGAAGTTCACGCTATGCCGCCTTTTAAGCACAAAACAGGTTTCACGAACGACACAAATTTACGCTTTTACCAGTTAGGGTGCGTAACGAGCCTTTCCTGGTCATTTGTCATCGAGTCTTAACAATCCCGGGCCGCGACCAGGTGCCACTCGGAACAGGAACCGTATCCGCTCCAGATACACTCCGGAATTGGGATCATCCATCCCGGATCCTTTCCGGATGCGCTGTCGGAGCCGATTTTGGGACGGGCACAGCGCCAGGCGGTCCCCTGTGTTGTTTTCTGGGCTCAGCGCCAGACGGTCCCCTGTGTTGTGTTTTCTGGGCTCAGCGTCAGGCGGTCCCCTGTGTTGTGTTTTCTGGGCTCAGCGCCAGACGGTCCCTGTGTTGTGTTGTCTGGGCTCAGCGTCAGGCGGTCCCCTGTGTTGTGTTTTCTGGACTCAGCGTCAGGCGGTCCCCTGTGTTGTGTTTTCTGGACTCAGCGCCAGGCGGTCCCCTGTGTTGTCTTTTCTGGACTCAGCGCCAGGCGGTCCCCTGTGTTGTGTTTTCTGGGCACAGCGCCAGGCGGTCCCCTGTGTTGTGTTTTCTGGGCTCAGCGCCAGGCGGTCCCCTGTGTTGTGTTTTCTGGGCTCAGCGCCAGGCAACACAGGCGCCCCTGTGTTGTGATTGTTGGGTGACTGGAGCCGGCAGCCGTTGTGTTCTGCCTGCTCTGGCGTCTGTCTCGCCGGCGGCCATCGGTATTGCCGTCTGAACTGTACCGTTCAGCTGTGCAGTTCAGTGCCGGTCCAGCGGCTCCGGTGGTCCGGTGGACGGCTGTGGGGTCTGGAGGTCGAGTGAGAGAGAGGTCGCCTGCCGGCCAGGCGCCGCTCGGCACGTCGCTCGGACGGCCGATTGGCACGCACTGTGAACTAGATAGTCTTTTTCACAATGTCACTCACCTGATTTCGCAATGCGTGGCTCGCTTGAAAGTCTTCCAGGTGCGCAAACACCGGGGTCGAACGTATTGGTGGCGTATTGGTTTCCCGCGGCTGTTCGGCAGTGACAAACGCGCCCGAAACTGCGCTGACCGAAACATGCCGCTGCGATCTGTCGGCCTAGTTTGACGCTGTGACTGCTGGCCGTGATGCTGGACGGACAGGATGCGGCACGTTTGACGCTGTGACTGCTGGCCGTGATGCTGGACGGACAGGATGCGGCACGTTTGACGCTGTGACTGCTGGCCGTGATGCTGGACGGACAGGATGCGGCACGTTTGACGCTGTGACTGCTGGCCGTGATGCTGGACGGACAGGATGCGGCACGTTTGACGTTGTGACTGCTGGCCGTGATGCTGGACGGACAGGATGCGGCACGTTTGACGCTGTGACTGCTGGCCGTGATGCTGGACGGACAGGATGCGGCACGTTTGACGTTGTGACTGCTGGCCGTGATGCTGGACGGACAGGATGCGGCACGTTTGACGCTGTGACTGCTGGCCGTGATGCTGGACGGACAGGATGCGGCACGTTTGACGTTGTGACTGCTGGCCGTGATGCTGGACGGACAGGATGCGGCACGTTTGACGCTGTGACTGCTGGCCGTGATGCTGGACGGACAGGATGCGGCACGTTTGACGCTGTGACTGCTGGCCGTGATGCTGGACGGACAGGATGCGGCACGTTTGACGCTGTGACTGCTGGCCGTGATGCTGGACGGACAGGATGCGGCACGTTTGACGCTGTGACTGCTGGCCGTGATGCTGGACGGACAGGATGCGGCACGTTTGACGCTGTGACTGCTGGCCGTGATGCTGGACGGACAGGATGCGGCACGTTTGACGCTGTGACTGCTGGCCGTGATGCTGGACGGACAGGATGCGGCACGTTTGACGCTGTGACTGCTGGCCGTGATGCTGGACGGACAGGATGCGGCACGTTTGTTGTCCACCGCAGCCCTTGGCCAGCAGGAAACTCTGTTGGCGTGTGGGCGATGCCTGCTAATGTGCTGATCCGGTGCACGGCGGAAATAGGCGACCGACCGAGCAAAGTAGATCGTTTGCATTTCCTCCTTCGCATTGCAGTCATGTAATGAAGAGGTTGCTGATCACTGATCACGTTGGTAATAACTCCTGGGAAATAGGTAAGTTTATATTGTGCGGAGAGGAATAAGAGTGAATTGCGCATCAGTCGCCCGATTAGTTCGTTGTGTTCGTTTGGATCTGAAAAACTAGCATGCTTTGAACGATGCAGTCTTATATTGCAACAGTCACCTGATACTTTCCCTATTTACGTCGTCATCGACATCCATGCATTTCTGTCATTTTCATACGAGTGCTGTGATCAGTGATGCCGTTGCTGACACCAAACGCTGGTGTTCGAGGCTTCAATGCCACTTTTTAGCTGACGGCTCCTCGCACTCAATGCTCCTCCGGCGCGGCCGTTTGATAGGTATGGTGCCGTGCCGGCCTTGCCGCCGTTCCCTCGCCGAGCTGTATTCAGTCGCACCCACTGCTCCGGCGCGGCCGTTTGATAGGTATGGTGCCGTGCCGGCCTTGCCGCCGTTCCCTCGCCGAGCTGTATTCAGTCGCACCCACTGCTCCGGCGCGGCCGTTTGATAGGTATGGTGCCGTGCCGGCCTTGCCGCCGTTCCCTCGCCGAGCTGTATTCAGTCGCACCCACTGCTCCGGCGCGGCCGTTTGATAGGTATGGTGCCGTACCGGCCTTGCCGCCGTTCCCTCGCTGAGCTGTATTCAGTCGCACTCACTGCTCCGGCGCGGCCGTTTGATAGGTATTGCCGTGCCGGCCTTGCCGCCGTTCCCTCGCCGAGCTGTATATTCAGTCGCACCCACTGCTCCGGCGCGGCCGTTTGATAGGTAGGGCCGTGCCGGCCTTGCCGCCGTTCCCTCGCCGAGCTGTATTCAGTCGGTATGCGGTCTGCGGCTGCAGGCCCGGCCTGTTGTAGGCCGGCGGCGGGGCATCGCCACGCTCCCACGATTCCGGCGGCCCGGCCGTCACCCGTGACGGCGTGGCGCGGTGTGACGTGACGTGACGCTTTCTCAGGGGACCTGTCCGTTCGGGCCGCCGGCTGGTCCGGCGAGGCAGGGAATGGAGACAGAACTGGGATGTGCATTGTGCAGTGGATCCGGCGTCAGGGAGAGTAATCTGTCCGCTGAAATGGATGATGAATCTTGGTTACGGATTGAAATATGGTTGTGAATGGGATTACTCAATGTTATTTATTGGTGTCGCGCACTGTAGAGGCGTATATCTTCAGCGATGTAGCCAATCAGCATCGCCAGCAAGTTGTTACCGATAGTGACTGAACGTGTCTCCTTTGACTGATGAGCAGTCAGTGCGCTCACAACGGATGTTCGCTTAAGACGGAGAGGATACAAATCGGCCGTTTTTCCTTCCGATAACGGTGGCAGCATTGCCGTGTTATCCTTTATCAGAAAGCTTCATTCCGACAATGACCGCGATGCCGCTGCCGATTTCTTATTGCAACCGCTCTGACGCGCTGACTGCCTATCGTCCGAATCGCTTGGCTCGTGCTCCCCCGGTCTGACACGGGGGGGGACTCGTCTGACCCCAGACCTGCCGTCTCGGCCGGCGTGCACTGTGCACTGTGCACTGTGCAGCCAGTAACACGTTCCACTCCTGCCGGCCACCTCTCGGCTCGGTCGGCCGTCCGCACTGTGCAGCCAGCCGGTACTGTCGGCCACCTCTCGGCTCGGTCGGCCGTCCGCACTGTGCAGCCGGTACTGCCGGCCACCTCTCGGCTCGGTCGGCCGTCCGCACTGTGCAGCCAGCCGGTACTGTCGGCCACCTCTCGGCTCGGTCGGCCGTCCGCACTGTGCAGCCGGTACTGCCGGCCACCTCTCGGCTCGGTCGGCCGTCCGCACTGTGCAGCCAGCCGGTACTGTCGGCCACCTCTCGGCTCGGTCGGCCGTCCGCACTGTGCAGCCAGCCGGTACTGTCGGCCACCTCTCGGCTCGGTCGGCCGTCCGCACTGTGCAGCCGGTACTGCCGGCCACCTCTCGGCTCGGTCGGCCGTCCGCACTGTGCAGCCAGCCGGTACTGTCGGCCACCTCTCGGCTCGGTCGGCCGTCGGCACTGTGCAGCCGGTACTGCCGGCCACCTCTCGGATCGGTCGGCCGTCCGCACTGTGCAGCCAGCCGGTACTGCCGGCCACCTCTCGGCTCGGTCGGCCGTCCGCACTGTGCAGCCGGTACTGCCGGCCACCTCTCGGCTCGGTCGGCCGCCCGCACTGTGCAGCCAGCCGGTACTGCCGGCCACCTCTCGGCTCGGTCGGCCGTCCGCACTGTGCAGCCAGCCGGTACTGTCGGCCACCTCTCGGCTCGGTCGGCCGTCCGCACTGTGCAGCCGGTACTGCCGGCCACCTCTCGGCTCGGTCGGCCGTCCGCACTGTGCAGCCAGCCGGTACTGTCGGCCACCTCTCGGCTCGGTCGGCCGTCGGCACTGTGCAGCCGGTACTGCCGGCCACCTCTCGGATCGGTCGTCCGTCCGCACTGTGCAGCCAGCCGGTACTGCCGGCCACCTCTCGGCTCGGTCGGCCGTCCGCACTGTGCAGCCAGCCGGTACTGTCGGCCACCTCTCGGCTCGGTCGGCCGTCCGCACTGTGCAGCCAGCCGGTACTGTCGACCACCTCTCGGCTCGGTCGGCCGTCGGCACTGTGCAGCCGGTACTGCCGGCCACCTCTCGGCTCGGTCGGTTGTCCGCACTGTGCAGCCAGCCGGTACTGTCGGCCACCTCTCGGCTCGGTCGGCCGTCCGCACTGTGCAGCCGGTACTGCCGGCCACCTCTCGGCTCGGTCGGCCGTCGGCACTGTGCAGCCAGCCGGTACTGCCGGCCACCTCTCGGCTCGGTCGGCCGTCGGCACTGTGCAGCCGGTACTGCCGGCCACCTCTCGGCTCGGTCGGCCGTCGGCACTGTGCAGCCAGCCGGTACTGCCGGCCACCTCTCGGCTCGGTCGGCCGTCGGCACTGTGCAGCCAGCCGGTACTGCCGGCCACCTCTCGGCTCGGTCGGCCGTCGGCACTGTGCAGCCGGTACTGCCGGCCACCTCTCGGCTCGGTCGGCCGTTTGCGATCAGCACCAGGCCGGCCGGCCGGCACACTTTCTCGGCGACTGCCGGGGCCGGTTTCACCAGAGTGCAGTGCGTCACCGGCCTGAGAGGGGTCAGAGACACCAAACACCAAACCGGCCTCTTCATTTGCGAAATAGCAACATTGCTGGTATTACAACTCACATGGTAAATATTGTCCTCTGACGAGACCGCAAGTCCTCTGACATACGGTATTAGAAAGGAGTTATCGGGAAGAAATGTATGTCATTGTCGTCTTTCATAGCACGAATTTGACCGTTTCCTGAAAGCTAGCGGCGGTTATGCGCTGTATTCGTGTGGTCTGCCCACTGTCACCACCACTGTCACCACTGTCACCACTGTCACCCACTGTCACCCACTGTCACCCACTGTCACCAATGTCACCCACTGTCAGGGTCATCACTGTCACCACTGTCACCCACTGTCACCCACTGTCATCACTGTCACCCACTGTCACCCACTGTCACCCACTGTCACCACTGTCACCACTGTCACCACTGTCACCACTGTCACCACTGTCACCCACTGTCACCACTGTCACCACTGTCACCCACTGTTACCACTGTCACCACTGTCACCACTGTCACCACTGTCACCACTGTCACCGCTGTCACCCACTGTCACCCACTGTCACCCACTGTCACCCACTGTCACCCACTGTCACCCACTGTCACCCACTGTCACCCACTGTCACCCACTGTCACCGCTGTCACCCACTGTCACCCACTGTCACCCACTGTCACCCACTGTCACCCACTGTCACCCACTGTCACCCACTGTCACCCACTGTCAGGATCATCACCGCTCAGTGTCGGGTGTCGGGTCATCGCCCACTGTCGGATCCACACATACCTCGCCGTCTCGGCCTTCCTGACCTGGAGACGCTCCGCTCCTGACCCGGAGACGTTTCGCTCCTGACCCTGATACTTTCCACTCCTGACCCGGAGACGTTTCGCTCCTGACCCTGAGACGTTCCACTCCTGACCCTGAGACGTTCCACTCCTGACCCTGAGACGTTCCACTCCTGATCCGGAGACGTTCCACTCCTGACCCGGAGACGTTCCACTCCTGACCCGGAGACGTTTCGCTCCTGACCCGGAGACGCTCCACTCCTGACCCGGAGACGTTTCGCTCCTGACCCGGAGACGTTCCACTCCTGACCGGGAGACGCTTCGCTCCTGACCCTGAGACGTTCCACTCCTGACCCGGAGACGTTCCACTCCTGACCCTGAGACGTGCCACTCCTGACCCGGAGACGTTCCACTCCTGACCCTGAGACGTTCCACTCCTGACCCGGAGACGTTCCACTCCTGACCCGGACACGTTTCGCTCCTGACCCTGAGACGTTCCACTCCTGACCCGGAGACGTTCCAATTCTGACCCGGAGACGCTTCGTTCCTTACCCAGAGACGTTCCACTCCTGACCCGGAGACGTTCCACTCCTGACCCGGACACGTTTCGCTCCTGACCCTGAGACGTTCCACTCCTGACCCTGAGACGTTCCACTCCTGACCCGGAGACGTTCCACTCCTGACCCGGAGACGTTCCGCTCCTGACCCGGAGACGTTCCACTCCTGACCCGGAGACGTTTCGCTCCTGACCCGGAGACGCTCCACTCCTGACCCGGAGACGTTTCGCTCCTGACCCGGAGACGTTCCACTCCTGACCCGGAGACGTTTCGCTCCTGACCCGGAGACGTTCCACTTCTGACCCGGAGACGTTCCACTCCTGACCCGGAGACGTTCCACTCCTGACCCGGAGACGTTCCACTCCTGACCCTGAGACGTTCCACTCCTGACCCGGAGACGTTCCTCTCCTGACCCGGACACGTTTCGCTCCTGACCCTGAGACGTTCCACTCCTGACCCGGAGACGTTCCAATTCTGACCCGGAGACGCTTCGTTCCTGACCCAGAGACGTTCCACTCCTGACCCGGAGACGTTCCACTCCTGACCCGGACACGTTTCGCTCCTGACCCTGAGACGTTCCACTCCTGGCCCTGAGACGTTCCACTCCTGACCCGGAGACGTTCCACTCCTGACCCGGAGACGTTCCACTCCTGACCCGGAGACGTTCCACTCCTGACCCGGAGACGTTCCACTCCTGACCCGGAGACGTTTCGCTCCTGACGCGGAGACGCTCCTCTCCTGACCCGGAGACGTTTCGCTCCTGACCCGGAGACGTTCCACTCCTGACCCGGAGACGTTTCGCTCCTGACCCGGAGACGTTCCACTTCTGACCCGGAGACGTTCCACTCCTGACCCGGAGACGTTCCACTCCTGACCCGGAGACGTTCCACTCCTGACCCTGAGACGGTCCACTCCTGACCCGGAGACGTTCCACTCCTGACCCTGAGACGTTCCACTCCTGACCCGGAGACGTTCCACTCCTGACCCGGAGACAAATTGCAGAACTCTGAACAGGGGGTTGTCATCCATTCAGCCGCCATAGGCTCAATTTACATTTTGCTATACAATAAAAAGAACCACGCATGTCAATCAACCGAAAACCGTAACATGCGTGATTCTTTCTTGGGCGTGACGTCATCTATGCGAGTTTTTGTTTGTTGGCGCACCGACATTTGTGGCGCGGCTTATACGCCTTTTAAAGGGATTATACGGGTTTTTCCCAGAATAATTGAGTTACATAGTAAAACGTACTTATAAAGGTGGTAGAAGTCCCACGGTAGCCACATTTTTCTGGAAATATTCAAAAGTGCGCGGTGATGCCACCGCGTATTTTCTGCAGGACCGGCTGAGGCAGAGCCAGTCATCTCTTTTGTGCTAATAAAAACACCTCACTTATGGCATATTTCCGGTAAAATAAGCAATATTTGAAAGAAAATAAACTTGTTTTGTTCCAACGACACCAGCAGTTACCTAGTTTTCCCATAAAATTCTATATTTTTCATGAATTTTCATGCCAAAAAATTAATACGCCACCACCAAATTATCAACGCTAAAGGCCAGAGAAAAAAAACAACAACACAAAACCTCAACGAACAGTGTGTAGTAATTCAAAGTCCCGTCAGTTTTGAATTGCATAATAATTTTGTGATCCAGTGTAGGACTTGCAGATAATTCAAAACTCTAAAATTGATCTTAAGATAAAAGTGGTGGACAGTCTTCAAGTACTCTCTATCTGATACTAGTCTCGAAAAACGCTCAAGTTTTAACGCTGATAATTGCTGAAATAATGGACTAAAAGAGCATTAAGGTCCCTGTTATATGTCTTAAACGTGTTTAAAGCTCATACAACTGCAAAAGAGTGCATTCACTTTCAGGACGGAAACCCGTATAATCCCTTTAACATTAGCGAAGGAGTAAAATATTTGCCCCTTCGCTGTCAAAATAAAAGTGACTTAGGAGCAAAATTATATTTAGATAAGTTAGAGACCTTGAATCGGTCTTTCTTTCATGGTTTGTTTGTATTTGTATTTATTGTATTTATTGTTTACCGTCAACAGGTACAATAACCCAATTACAGACGGAGTCAAGGAAATAAAAACGATAAATAGCAGAGCATACAGTGTCACAGGGTCAAGTGTTCATGAGAAGTAAAATACATCACACTGTTTAGCGGATACACATTGATACACATTTTGCATAAGTGCATCGATCGCCAAAGAGGTCAGCGCTGGGAATGTTCTCGTACAGAAGGTTTGCCCGACGCGGTAGGCGACAGAACATCCCGTTCTTAATTGTCTCGACTCTGGCGATAGGTACATGTAAAATTGGTCGCGTGCGAGTGGGTCTGGCAGGAACTGCAAGACCAAACATGCCCTGGATGTCAACCGAATCAAAGCGTCCCCCAAACACACCATGCAAGAAAATAAAGTCGTGCTCCGCTAGTCGAGAGGTAATCCGTAAGACTCCGAAGTGGTTAAGCAAGTGTGATTAGTCAAGTGAGACAGATGGGCGGTATGAGTTCACGGCCAGCCAAATCAAGAACTTATGTTGAACTCTATCCAGTCGCACGGTGTGAGACTTGGCAGCACCCGACCAGATTAGGCTGTCAAACTCCAAAATGAGCGAATATGCGCGTTAAAAGCCGTGATGCGAGGAGCTGGCTTGAACCTGCGACCTGCCGACGCACGTGACGTTTGAAGTGAACGCATGTAAATCCCCAGGACGCGACTCGCTCTTCTTTTGTTGTTTGTAAATCGGCTCGGTATAATTATCTATATAGTCTTTCAGAGTTATCATTGATTTGTATAGGCGCAAGGGATTCTACGCCCAGATGACGTCACCACCCCTGAGTCGGATTCGGTCAAATCGCCGGATGACTCTACCTTCGTATAGGGTCTTGATTCTGAACCTGTACGAGCCCACTGGCGGAAATCTTGCGGAAAATGCTGAAGCTCTGAAAAATCTTGAGAACTTGCTATCCAAGCCAGAATTAACACCGTCGCACGTGACCAATATCGAGTAGGACCTCCACTCTGCAGATATCCTATGAGCCGATTGGTTCCAAGATGTCTTTACTAATAGATTGGTTCCACGGCGGTCGCTATCTGAACTCATGGTTTATCAGCAGTGATGCTATGAGCATGGGCTCCGCCACGGCGGTTTACAGGGGGACTCTTGTATGTATTTTAGCATTAAGCCTATGGGCGACGGACGTTGCATGGAATCATCTTCAGAACGGCTCCCCCCCCCCCCCCCATTTTTTTAGTAGGTGGTGGAGCCAATGACAATGAGCCATTGAGCGAGTAGTGACCTAACAAAAGCAGTCTGCAGCAAGCTAACGATCTTCAGCTGTTTCATCCACGATTGGTATCCTTTAACCAGTCCAGCTTCAACGAATGCGTTTACGTGCGTGCGATTTGAAGCCCAATATGCATTTTATCAGGCATTAATTACATTCGTGGTCACCATTCCCATGCCTCTTGAGTTTACTATTGCACCACTGAGTTCACCCACACAGTTCTGTTTTCTAGTTTTCGTTTAGTCAGCTCAACATTAGGCCATATTTACGTCTCTATTATTTTTAAAAAAACTGCAATGCGAAATGTCGCTGAAAGCCTAAAAAACGGTCCAACACGTGACGGCCCCCGAGTCCGACTGGAGTGCCGACGCTTTCTATATTCTATAGATCTATATTCTATGGACTGCTTTTGTTGGTCACTACTCGCTCATTGTCATTGGCTCCACCACCTACTAAATAAAAACATAAAAAAATGCAGTCACCCGGAGATGCCAAATCACGTCGATGCCGAAGTTCTCCAAACTATGAGCTATCCGTATCCGGCCGTCCGTCGCCGTCTCCCGCCGCCAGGAGCGAGTGGTGGCGCTGTCCGCTGTCCGCTGTCCGTCGCCGTGCTCCCGCCGCCAGGAGCGAGTGGTGGCGCTGTCCGCTGTCCGCTGTCCGCTGTCCGCTGTCCGCTGTCCGTCCGTCCGTCGCCGTCTCCCGCCGCCAGGAGCGAGTGGTGGTACTGTCCGCTGTCCGCTGTCCGCTGTCCGCTGTTCGGTCACCGTGCTGACTGACCGGCCGGGCCGGGCCGGGCCGGGCCGGAGCAGCTGGTACACCGGGGGACGGAGACAGCGTGGCGGAGACACGCAGCCTGCTGGCGCTGTCAACCGTAGAGGCGTAAAGGAAAGCGACGCTATATAGTTTTGACGCATCTTTAAATACGTCACTGAATACTGAAGACTGAGCTGAATATATGGCGGTGGGAGGGTAAAGTGAGCTGAATATATGACCGTGGGAGGGTAAAGTGAGCTGAATATATGGCGGTGGGAGGGTAGTCAGCTGAATATATGGCGGTGGGAGGGTAAAGTGAGCTGAATATATGGCGGTGGGAGGGTAAAGTGAGCTGAATATATGACCGTGGGAGGGTAAAGTGAGCTGAATATATGGCGGTGGGAGGGTAAAGTGAGCTGAATATATGGCGGTGGGAGGGTAAAGTGAGCTGAATATATGGCGGTGGGAGGGTAAAGTGAGCTGAATATATGGCAGTGGAAGGGTAAAGTGAGCTGAATATATGGCGGTGGGAGGGTAAAGTCAGCTGAATATATGACCGTGGGAGGGTAAAGTGAGCTGAATATATGGCGGTGGGAGGGTAAAGTGAGCTGAATATATGGCGGTGGGAGGGTAAAGTGAGCTGAATATATGGCGGTGGGAGGGTAAAGTCAGCTGAGTGATGGCTGTATCGAGCAGACGCCGGCAGAAATCACGGCCGGTCCGTCTCCCGTGAGACGGTAAAGGTCACGGTGAAATATTTTCCGACCTCTGGCCGCCGATTCCGCTGCCGGTCACGGATCAATGGATGCCACTGGTGCCGAGTCTCACCCTGCTGAGGCTTCTCCGAGGCTCCTCCGCGACCACTGCCGGCTCACCCTGCTGAGGCTTCTCCGAGGCTCCTCCGCGACCGCTGCCGGCTCACCCTGCTAAGGCTCCTCCGAGGCTCCTCCGCGACCGCTGCTGTCTCACCCTGCTGAGGCTCCGCCGCGACCGCTGCCGGCTCACCCCGCCGAGGCTCCCCCGCGACCGCTGTCGGATTCCCGGAAACTCCTCTTAGGCTCCGCTGAGACTGCTGAAGCTCTGGTAAAGCTCTGCTGAGGCTGTGCAGAAGTGAGGTTCT
The DNA here is from genome assembly GCA_036785665.1 of Chirona hameri. Classification (NCBI taxonomy): domain Eukaryota; kingdom Metazoa; phylum Arthropoda; class Thecostraca; order Balanomorpha; family Balanidae; genus Chirona; species Chirona hameri. The sequence goes on from JAXIVJ010004830.1 coordinate 44,684, forward strand.
GCCGGCCGCAGGTGACGGCTGCTGGGGCGTCCTCGGCCGGCCGTGACCATTGCCCACTGAACAGTGACCACTATGACCGGTCGACACCGCCAGCCGTGCTGCCGCCGCTGTACTGCCAGGTCAGCAGCGCCACCCGACACCAGGTGTCCTCTGCCGGGTCAGCAGCGCCACCCGACGCCAGGTGTCCTCTGTCGAGTCAGCAGCGCCACCCGACGCCAGGTGTCCTCTGTCGAGTCAGCGCCACCCGACGCCAGGTGTCCTCTGCCGAGTCAGCGCCACCCGACACCAGGTGCCCTCTGCCGAGTCAGCGCCACCCGACGCCAGGTGTCCTCTGTCAAGTCAGCGCCACCCGACACCAGGTGTCCTCTGCCGAGTCAGCGCCACCCGACGCCAGGTGTCCTCTGCCGAGTCAGCAGCGCCACCCGACGCCAGGTGTCCTCTGCCGAGTCAGCGCCACCCGACACCAGGTGTCCTCTGTCAAGTCAGCGCCACCCGACACCAGGTGTCCTCTGCCGAGTCAGCGCCACCCGACGTCAGGTGTCCTCTGTGAAGTCAGCGCCACCCGACGCCAGGTGTCCTCTGTCGAGTCAGCGCCACCCGACACCAGGTGCCCTCTGCCGAGTCAGCGCCACCCGACGCCAGGTGTCCTCTGCCGAGTCAGCGCCACCCGACGCCAGGTGTCCTCTGTCGAGTCAGCGCCACCCGACGCCAGGTGTCCTCTGCCGAGTCAGCAGCGCCACCCGACACCAGGTGCCCTCTGCCGAGTCAGCGCCACCCGACGCCAGGTGTCCTCTGTCGAGTCAGCGCCACCCGACACCAGGTGTCCTCTGCCGAGTCAGCGCCACCCGACGCCAGGTGTCCTCTGTCGAGTCAGCGCCACCCGACACCAGGTGTCCTCTGTCGAGTCAGCGCCACCCGACACCAGGTGTCCTCTGCCGAGTCAGCAGCGCCACCCGACACCAGGTGTCCTCTATCGAGTCAGCGCCACCCGACACCAGGTGCCCTCTGCCGAGTCAGCGCCACCCGACACCAGGTGTCCTCTGCCGAGTCAGCGCCACCCGACGCCAGGTGTCCTCTGTCGAGTCAGCGCCACCCGACACCAGGTGTCCTCTGCCGAGTCAGCGCCACCCGACGCCAGGTGTCCTCTGCCGAGTCAGCAGCGCCACCCGACACCAGGTGCCCTCTGCCGAGTCAGCGCCACCCGACGCCAGGTGTCCTCTGTCGAGTCAGCGCCACCCGACACCAGGTGTCCTCTGCCGAGTCAGCGCCACCCGACGCCAGGTGTCCTCTGTCGAGTCAGCGCCACCCGACACCAGGTGCCCTCTGCCGAGTCAGCGCCACCCGACGCCAGGTGTCCTCTGTCGAGTCAGCGCCACCCGACGCCAGGTGTCCTCTGTCGAGTCAGCGCCACCCGACGCCAGGTGTCCTCTGCCGGCTCAGCGCCACCCGACGCCAGGTGTCCTCTGTCGAGTCAGCGCCACCCGACACCAGGTGCCCTCTGTCGAGTCCGCGCCACCCGACGCCAGGTGTCCTCTGTCGAGTCAGCGCCACCCGACACCAGGTGTCCTCTGCCGAGTCAGCGCCACCCGACGCCAGGTGTCCTCTGTCGAGTCAGCGCCACCCGACACCAGGTGCCCTCTGCCGAGTCAGCGCCACCCGACGCCAGGTGTCCTCTGCCGAGTCAGCGCCACCCGACGCCAGGTGTCCTCTGTCGAGTCAGCGCCACCCGACGCCAGGTGTCCTCTGTCGAGTCAGCGCCACCCGACGCCAGGTGTCCTCTGCCGACTCAGCGCCACCCGACGCCAGGTGTCCTCTGCCGGCTCAGCAGCGCCACCCGACGCCAGGTGTCCTCTGCGGAGTCAGCGCCACCCGACACCAGGTGTCCTCTGCCGAGTCAGCGCCACCCGACACCAGGTGTCCTCTGCCGAGGCCAAGTTTATTGTTTCTCGGAAGTGTTTGAGGAGTGGCTGCTTGAGTGTTCAATGACTATGTTTTATCGGTGGATTGGATTGGCAATATTTTGCCGTGATTTGTGTAGGCGTCAATATCAGCACGATGCTGTAGCGTTGTGACGCCGCCGATGAAAACCACTGGAGTTTGAGTACCCAGACGATGTGGTGTTAGTATGCGGTAGTACGCTAGTTTCCTATACCTGTATGACTTAAAGTATAAACCATTGAACTCCGTAATGTTCAGCGTAAAGCTCATCCACTATCACTCATGGGCAGAATACATCTGTTCGATCGGCTTTGCATTCAAATAGTTTCGCCCGTAAACCTGTGACCATGTTGACGTGAACTGAAAAGTGGCACTCGCCTTGTGAACTTCTGATAGTGCGCCAACACTCAACAGTATAATCTGGTTAAGAGTGGCGGTGGATTGCCGTTGATACCTCGCTTGATGCTTGTATAGTCTGGTTAAGAGTGGCGGTGGATTGCCGCTGATACCTCGCTTGACGCTTGTATAGTCTGGTTAAGAGTGGCGGTGGATTGCCGTTGATACCTCGCTCGACGCTTGATACCTCGCTTGACGCTTGTTACGGTGGTCAGGTAGGCGGCCAGCTTTGAGAGAGCGTGAGGAGTTCACGCTCGAGACTGGGCAGACGGCGACCGTCTGTGCTGCCCCCCCCCCCCCCCCCCCGCAGCTGCCGAACACGAAGCTTTGACCTCGTCAACCTACAGATCTCCAAACCACTTTAAAATGCCTGCTCCGAAACGCGCTTGAATTGACACTGGCGCTGTATCAATTGACCGATTGGAAAGTATATGATGCAACTTTGGACACTTTGAAAACTTTCTGACTGTTGGACGATGAGTTTCCTCGTAACCTTCTGTTTAACAATGGCGTTTACAGATGGCTGCGAAGGGTATAGTTTGTGTGCAGTGACTTACCTCGGTGTTTGTTGTAGCAGTCGTCTCATTGGTGGTGTGTAGTTGCACATGGACAGATCTCACTCGGCATTGTTATCAAGGCTGTGATTACATATATTTTGATGCCTTTAATTTTGGCTCTTCATTCCAGCACACATTAACGGCTTGGCTAATATGATATAAAGTTTGGCATTTATCAGTAAAATAGATTTAACCCAGTGGTTTAACCCAATAGCAGGAACACGATTATCTAATAGCAAGGAGGCTTGTCCTTCGTCATAGGTGAGGACATTGTCCCAACGACTTTATATTTGGCCCACAATTGTTGCCGAATGTGACTGGATTAGATGCTAACAAAGGGACATATTTCGCTTTGGCCCCAACAGCATGCCATTTTCCTCGTGAACTTCTTTGGAAAACTCCATTCGTGATGCAAAACAGCCCATGCCACATATTACTGCTAAGTCCAGACATGTGCATGGATCTCAAAGCAAGATCTATGATCCCAGAGGATGTCTCGACAAAACGCAAAGTTGTATCTATGATCCCAAGGATCCCAGGACAAAATACAACAGTGGATCTTGTATCCCAGGGGATCCCTCGATTAAATTTGGCAACCATGATACAAATGAAAGTGGATCTATGATCCTAAGGGATCTCGGATCCGACAGGATCCGACTTATATAGGTATTATGCCATAATTATAGTATTTCTTGACAAAATATATATAAAGTTATACGGCCATACTAATTCCATTTACAACTAATTGAAAAGTACTGGTAATTTATTTAAATGTGGGTTCCAAAATTACACATCTGTATAATGGCAGATATGGGATCTCACTGGATCTCAATGAAAAATGGTGCCTGCGATCGCGGATCCCGGCAGATCCGTCGACCAATGTTGAAGGCAGATCCCAGTGGATCCATCGACAAATTGTGAAGGTGGATCTATGATCCCGGTGGATCCATCGACAAATTGTGAAGGTGGATCTATGATCCCGGTGGATCCATCGTCAAATTGTGAAGGCGGATCTATGATCCCAGTGGATCCATCGACAAATTGTGAAGGCGGATCTATGATCCCGGTGGATCCATCGACAAATTGTGAAGGTGGATCTATGATCCCGGTGGATCCATCGACAAATTGTGAAGGTGGATCTATGATCCCGGTGGATCCGGGATCCGAGCACATGTCTGCTGCTACCTTCACATGAGAGCAGCATCACATTGATCTGCGTCATCTGCATGAATATTGCCCTGCTCGTGCGGACACGGTGATGTATCAGCGGTACTTGCTGGGCCGTTCATCACCCGGCGAACGGTGGCGGCCGGCAGCCGGTGGCGGCGGCGGGACGCCCGGCCGACGCCCATTGTCGGCCGCTCCGATCTCGCCGCCGTCTCTCCCCTTCCCTGGCCACGCCGGGTGAACGGACGACACGGCGGCGTCGGTGACGTCAGTGACGGTGTGTCGGCCGGGAGCCGCGAAGAGGGAACACTGAGCCCGCACCCTACAGTCAGACCCCGGCGGTGCCGGTGTGTCGGCCGGTAGCCGCGCAGAGGGAACACTGAGCCCGCACCCTACAGTCAGACCCCGGCGGTGCCTACAGTCAGACCCCGGCGGCGACGGTGTGTCGGCCGGTAGCCGCGCAGAGGGAACACTGAGCCCGCACCCTACAGTCACACCCCGGCGGTGCCTACAGTCAGGCCCCGGCGGTGCCTACAGTCAGACCCCGGCGGTGCCTACAGTCGGCCGGTAGCCGCGCAGAGGAAACACTGAGCCCGCACCCTACAGTCAGACCCCGGCGGTGCCTACAGTCAGACCCCGGCAGTGACGGGGTGTCGGCCGGTAGCCGCGCAGAGGGAACACTGAGCCCGCACCCTACAGTCAGACCCCGGCGGTGCCTACAGTCAGACCCCGGCGGTGCCTACAGTCGGCCGGTAGCCGCGCAGAGGGAACACTGAGCCCGCACCCTACAGTCAGACCCCGGCGGTGCCTACAGTCGGCCGGTAGCCGCGCAGAGGGAACACTGAGCCCGCACCCTGCAGTCAGACCCCGGCGGTGCCTACAGTCAGACCCCGGCGGTGCCTACAGTCAGACCCCGGCGGTGCCTACAGTCAGACCCCGGCGGTGCCTACAGTCAGACCCCGGCGGTGCCTACTGTCAGACCCCGGCGGTGCCTACAGTCAGACCCCGGCGGTGCCTACAGTCAGACCCCGGCGGTGCCTACAGTCAGACCCCGGCGGTGCCTACAGTCGGACCCCGGCGGTGCCTACAGTCAGACTCCGGCGCGGCGGTGTCACGCGGGGATCCAGTGCGGGACTGAGGAGGAGGCGAGTGGTGGGCGGCGCCCCGACCGGCCGCCTCCCGGAGCGGTGCGGCGCGGCGCGACGCGTTTGAAGCGCAGTACTCACCGGGCGAGCCGCTGCGGCAGCCGCACAGCCGCTGACCAGCGCACTATGTGCCAGGAGCCCGATCGGGCTCCTGGCCCATAGTGCGCTGGTCAGCGGCTGTGTGGCGGCCGCAGCGGCTCGCCCGGTGAGTACTGCGCGGTTTACCGCTGAGCTGGTGCGGACCGGCCGGTGGGAGACTGTTGTGCTGTGCAGCGGCTGCCTGATAGGCTGGCTGGCTGGCTGGGCTCCGAGCTGAGCCGAGCCGAGCCGAGCCGAGCCGAGCCGAGCCGAGCCGAGCCGAGCCGAGCCGAGCCGAGCCGAGCCGAGCCGAGCCGAGCCGAGCCGAGCCGAGCCGAGCCGAGCCGAGCCGTGCCGTGCCGAGCCGAGCCGAGCCGAGCCGAGCCGAGCCGAGCCGAGCCGAGCCGAGCCGAGCCGAGCCGAGCTGTGTCAAGCCGTTTTGTGGCCAGTGGGCCGGCACCGCTGACCCAGTGGCTGCTCCAGTGCCACTCAGCTGCCACGCGCAGGTCATGCCACGCAGGCGGCTGGGCAGCCGCGTCACGTGCGCCTGTCCTCAGCCTGTCCTCAGCCTGTCTTCAGCGACCGCGTCCGCTTCGAGACGGCCTGGCAGCCGGTGAGGACGTCGGTAGTTGTTGTTTTCTTCTCTCGCTGTGTTTCTTCATTGTGCTGTTCAGTGTGGCATGTGTGGTCTGCAGTCTGTTTAATCCGTGTTGTCTGCGCCGGTGACGGCATGTCTCGGTGTCCCCCCGAGGCGGGCCGCGTACAGATGCCGCTGTCAGTTGCGTGTCGGCCGGCTGACGCTGGCTGATGGACGGCCCAGCTCGCCATCCCCGGCCGCCGGCTCCCACGCCGGAGACGCACTCTGCACTCTGCAGGGATCCAGCCGCCACCAGAGTCCGTCTCACGCTGCCCGGCCCAGGCTACCGGGCACGCCGGCTCCCACGCCGGAGACGCACTCCGCAGGGATGCAGGGATCCAGCCGCCACCAGTCCGGCTCACGCTGCCCGGCCCAGGCTACCGGGCACGCCGGCTGTCACTCAGCGCTGCTGAGCACATCGGCTGCTTTCGGGAAAGTCTGCATCGACGGGGCGGTGGAGATCGCTGGCCGGTGGCGGGCCTGGAGAGGTCGGACCCGCGGCCACGGCGGCGCGGCGGAGGTGTCGGGGTGTGCGCTGCTCGAGGGTTGCGATAAGCCACTCATCAGCTTTCCGCAGAGCAGCCGTGGTCGGCGGTCGTCAGCTGTGTTATCTGCAGGGCCGACTGGTCCAGCGGCGGCTGAACGGGCTGTCATTCAGTACAGCTGTGTTATCTGCAGGGCCGACTGGTCCTGGTCCAGCGGCGGCTGAACGGGCTGCCATTTAGTACAGCTGTGTTATCTGCAGGGCCGACTGGTCCTGGTCCAGCAGCGGCTGAACGGGCTGCCATTCAGTACAGCTGTGTTATCTGCAGGGCCGACTGGTCCAGCGGCGGCTGAACGGGCTGCCATTCAGTACAGCTGTGTTATCTGCAGGGCCGACTGGTCCTGGACCAGCAGCGGCTGAACGGGCTGTCATTCAGTACAGCTGTGTTATCTGCAGGGCCGACTGGTCCTGGTCCAGCGGCGGCTGAACGGGCTGCCATTCAGTACAGCTGTGTTGGGCCGTGTGACCTCGTGTCGGCTGGGCAGGGGACAACCGGATGATGTGTTTAGGGCCAGGCCCGCTGCTCGGCTCGCTAGAGACGGCGCCAGAAGTGTCCGACGCCACGGATCCACCGTGCACCAGTCTGAGCGGATTACCGATAGCATTGACTTTGTGCAGTGTTGACTGGGCGGATGCCGTGTCGTGCCGCCCGCGGGTCAGTGGCCGTGTCGTGCCGCCCGGTCAGTGGTCGTCTTTGCTGAGGTGTTGCCGTGTCGTACCGCCCGGTCAGTGGTCGCCATTGCTGAGGTGTTGCCGTGTCGTGCCGGCCGGTCAGTGGTCGCCGTTGTTGCCGTGTCGTGCCGCCCGGTCAGTGGTCGCCATTGCTGAGGTGTTGCCGTGTCGTGCCGCCCGGTCAGTGGTCGTCATTGCTGAGGTGTTGCCGTGTCGTGCCGCCCGGTCAGTGGTCGCCATTGTTGCCGTGTCGTGCCGTCCGGTCAGTGGTCGCCATTGCTGAGGTGTTGCCGTGTCGTGCCGCCCGGTCAGTGGTCGCCATTGCTGAGGTGTTGCCGTGTCGTGCCGCCCGGTCAGTGGTCGTCATTGCTGAGGTGTTGCCGTGTCGTGCCGCCCGGTCAGTGGTCGCCATTGTTGCCGTTTTGTGCCGCCCGGTCAGTGGTCGCCATTGTTGCCGTGTCGTGCCGTCCGGTCAGTGATCGCCATTGCTGAGGTGTTGCCGTGTCGTGCCGCCCGGTCAGTGGTCGCCATTGCTGAGGTGTTGCCGTGTCGTGCCGCCCGGTCAGTGGTCGCCATTGCTGAGGTGTTGCCGTGTCGTGCCGCCCGGTCAGTGGTCGTCATTGCTGAGGTGTTGCCGTGTCGTGCCGCCCGGTCAGTGGTCGCCATTGTTGCCGTGTCGTGCCGGCCGGTCAGTGGTCGCCATTGTTGCCGTGTCGTGCCGTCCAGTCAGTGATCGCCATTGCTGAGGTGTTGCCGTGTCGTGCCGCCCAGTCAGTGGTCGTCATTGCTGAGGTGTTGCCGTGTCGTGCCGCCCGGTCAGTGGTCGCCATTGTTGCCGTGTCGTGCCGTCCGGTCAGTGGTCGCCATTGCTGAGGTCTTGCCGTCCGGTCAGTGGTCGCCATTGCTGAGGTCTTGCCGTGTCGTGCCGTCCGGTCAGTGGTCGCCATTGCTGCCGTGTCGTGCCGCCGCACCGGGCGCCACAGCACCGAGTTGCACAATGTTGCGATGATTCCTTGACCTCCGGACGCTGGACGCTTTTTGACGGCTTGTTTGGTCAGGCGAAACATTCCTGGATCAACTTCTCAGTGCTGGTTCTCATACGTGCAACGCCATCCAGCCGAGCGTTTGAGTGTCCGGTGAATAATACTGCGCGGTCGGCAGCCAGATGATGGGATCACCTCTGATTGTATTGTACTTGATTACGCCGCGAACTAATCGCAGATTAAGCTAACGAACTGGCCAATCACAGCTGTTTATGAGGCCAGGTTCCGGACAGGCTATCCGCCTGTACTGCTCATTGGCTGTCATTTCCGCCTTGTTATGTTTCTTCAGAATCCAGAGGTGAAATATATGTGGGAGACAGACCGCGAGCGGGTGGGGTGTTCCCGTGGAGGGACCCCGTCACTCATAACGTCATCAGCGGCACTTGTGGAGCGCGTCCGGTGTGGGGGCGTGGCCTAATAGCTGAGGGCTTGCCGCCGCTGCTGCAGTCTGTGTGCCCTGTCTGCCGCTCTCTGCAGCTGCAGCTGTGCCGGGCGGCGGCGGCGGCGGCGGCGGGCCTATGAAGTGGCCGCCGCGCAGCACTGCCGGGATGCGGCGGGGAGACACGGGCGGCAGGCAGCAGGGGGCCGGCCTAGACGCGCTGCTGTGGTGGAACACTGCTGCGCCTGCGATCCCTGCACGATCTCGGTGTCAGCGGAAATGAATCGGCATCAGCCGCCTCGTCACTGAGCGGCCGCCATTGGGACCCGGCTCGGCGCGGCGGACCGTGGCAGGGCGACGCTCGTCTCGCGGCCATGTCGCCGGCTCTGGGTTTTCCCGGTAATCGGCCGACCGGCGGCGGCTGCAGCTTTCACCGCACCGCCCGGCCGAGCTGATGCCACTTGGGCAACGCAGCCAGCCGCGCGGCCAACGTCGGCGTCGGCGGCCTTGACTGGAGCCGCGGCCTCTCCAAACGCAATCGGTCGCGATCGGACGGCGTTAGCGCAGCTCTCGGCCTTTTCCTGTGCCGCCGCCGAGCGGTGCGGGGCGGGCAGCCGCCGCCACTGGGCCGCTGAGGTACTCAGAGCAGGCGGGGTCGCCACCGGGCCGCTGAGGTACTCAGAGCAGGCGGGGTCGCCACCGGGCCGGCAGCCGCCGCCACTGGGCCACTGAGGTACTCGAGCAGGCGGGGTCGCCACCGGGCTGCTGAGGTACTCAGAGCAGGCGGGGTCGCCACCGGGCCGGCAGCCGCCGCCACTGGGCCACTGAGGTACTCAGAGCAGGCGGGGTCGCCACCGGGCCGCTGAGGTACTCAGAGCAGGCGGGGTCGCCACTGGGCCACTGAGGTACTCAGAGCAGGCGGGGTCGCCACCGGGCCGCTGAGGTACTCAGAGCAGGCGGGGTCGCCACTGGGCCACTGAGGTACTCAGAGCAGGCGGGGTCGCCAGCCCGGAGCCGCGTGGTCGTGCTGAGCTGGCAGGCACGGAGGCGCAGGTTTGGAGCTGGCGAGGCTCAGGCGCTCCCGTAACGTGCCGAGCGGCGAGGTGCCTGGCGCCGTCCGGGTGGTGTTTTCTGTCTCTGGTGGGACGGGCCGCGGTGTCAGGCCGTTCACTGCCGTCCGGTCCTGTCCGGTCCGGCTCGGGCTGGGCCGGTCCGGACGACAGACGGCTTCGCTTCAGATCGATGTCAACACGTCTGCTGAACAAAGCCGCCGAACAGAGGGAGGGAGAGAGGGAAGAGAGCCGCCGGTCACCGCGCCTCGCCGCCGTCTGACCTGGACAGAGGGAGGGAGGGAGGGGGAGAGAGGGAAGAGAGCCGCCGGTCACTGCGCCTCGCCGCCGTCTGACCTGGACAGAGGGAGAGAGGGAAGAGAGCCGCCGGTCACCGCGCCTCGCCGCCGTCTGACCTGGACAGAGGGAGAGAGGGAAGAGAGCCGCCGGTCACCGCGCCTCGCCGCCGTCTGACCTGGACAGAGGGAGGGGGAGAGGGAAGAGAGCCGCCGGTCACCGCGCCTCGCCGCCGTCTGACCTGGACAGAGGGAGGGAGGGAAAGAGGGAAGAGAGTCGCCGGTCACCGCGCCTCGCCGCCGTCTGACCTGGACAGAGGGAGGGAGGGGAGAGAGGGAAGAGAGCCGCCGGTCACCGCGCCTCGCCGCCGTCTGACCTGGACAGAGGGAGGGGGAGAGAGGGAAGAGAGCCGCCGGTCACCGCGCCTCGCCGCCGTCTGACCTGGACAGAGGGAGGGAGGGAGAGAGGGAAGAGAGCCGCCGGTCACCGCGCCTCGCCGCCGTCTGACCTGGACAGAGGGAGGGAGGGGGAGAGAGGGAAGAGAGCCGCCGGTCACCGCGCCTCGCCGCCGTCTGACCTGGGCAGAGGGAGGGAGGGAGGGGGAGAGAGGGAAGAGAGCCGCCGGTCACCGCGCCTCGCCGCCGTCTGACCTGGACAGAGGGAGGGAGGGAGGGGGAGAGAGGAAAGAGAGCCGCCGGTCACCGCGCCTCGCCGCCGTCTGACCTGGACAGAAGGAGGGAGGGAAAGAGGGAAGAGAGCCGCCGGTCACCGTGCCTCGCCGCCGTCTGACCTGGGCAGAGGGAGAGAGAGAAGAGAGCCGCCGGTCACCGCGCCTCGCCGCCGTCTGACCTGGACAGAGGGAGGGAGGGGGAGAGGGGAGGAAGAGGGAGGAGAGAGCCTGAGAGGTGGAGGTGGTGAGAGCAGGAGAAAGGAAACAGGGAGCGGGACACATATCAACAGTGGCTATTGCTCAATGTTCGGTGTTTTCACTTGGCGAGCAGGCCAAAGCTGCGCTGCTTATCCTGGTGATTAGCATATGTGTCGCTTGGTCGCTGGATTTTGCCGTAGGCGTGTTTAGTTTGTGGTACGGAGATGAATGCTGGCGATAAGCGTCACGTTAAACTGCTGACCACCGCCCCTGCATGTCTGCCTGTCTCGGTGAGGGGCTGTTTAGTTTGTCGTACGGAGATGAATGCTGGCGATAAGCGTCACGTTAAACTGCTGACCACCGCCCCTGCATGTCTGCCTGTCTCGGTGAGGGGCTGTTTAGTTTGTCGTACGGAGATGAATGCTGGCGATAAGCGTCACGTTAAACTGCTGACCACCGCCCCTGCATGTCTGCCTGTCTCGGTGAGGGGCTGTTTAGTTTGTCGTACGGAGATGAATGCTGGCGATAAGCGTCACGTTAAACTGCTGACCACCGCCCCTGCATGTCTGCCTGTCTCGGTGAGGGGCTGTTTAGTTTGTCGTACGGAGATGAATGCTGGCGATAAGCGTCACGTTAAACTGCTGACCACCGCCCCTGCATGTCTGCCTGTCTCGGTGAGGGGCTGTTTAGTTTGTCGTACGGAGATGAATGCTGGCGATAAGCGTCACGTTAAACTGCTGACCACCGCCCCTGCATGTCTGCCTGTCTCGGTGAGGGGCTGTTTAGTTTGTCGTACGGAGATGAATGCTGGCGATAAGCGTCACGTTAAACTGCTGACCACCGCCCCTGCATGTCTGCCTGTCTCGGTGAGGGGCTGTTTAGTTTGTCGTACGGAGATGAATGCTGGCGATAAGCGTCACGTTAAACTGCTGACCACCGCCCCTGCATGTCTGCCTGTCTCGGTGAGGGGCTGTTTAGTTTGTCGTACGGAGATGAATGCTGGCGATAAGCGTCACGTTAAACTGCTGACCACCGCCCCTGCATGTCTGCCTGTCTCGGTGAGGGGCGCACGCCAGTAGCCTGGGGCCGCCCATATACAGACGCTCCGTGTCCTGACGTCACACGGCGGCGGCTGTGACGTGCCCTGCCAGCCGGCCGTGCTGACGGGGCTTCAGCGGCGGCGGGCCACGCCCGTCTGCCGGCCGCCGCCGCTGCCGCCGCTGCCACAGCCGCAGCTGCAGGTCGAGAGCGCTGCTGCCGGGGCTTCAGCGGCGGCGGGCCACGCCCGTCTGCCGGCCGCCGCCGCTGCCGCAGCTGCCACAGCCGCAGCTGCAGGTCGAGAGCGCTGCTGCCGGGGCTTCAGCGGCGGCGGGCCACGCCCGTCTGCCGGCCGCCGCCGCCGCCGCCGCTGCCGCAGCCGCAGCCGCAGCTGCAGGTCGAGAGCGCTGCTGCCGGGGCTTCAGCGGCGGCGGGCCACGCCCGTCTGCCGGCCGCCGCCGCTGCCGCCGCTGCCACAGCCGCAGCTGCAGGTCGAGAGCGCTGCTGACGGCGGCGCTGCTTAGCACCGGCCCAGTGGCGGCGGCGGGCTTAGCTCAAAATTGACTGAGTCTTCTGTTCGATGACTATTCCCATGACATGACAGTGAGTGACGGAGCTATCCACCCGGCGGTTCTGACCCACCCCACTGTCCGACAGTCTCCCCGTCCGACAGTCCCCCCGTCCGACAGTCCCCCGTCCGACAGTCCCCCCGTCCGACAGTCCCCCCGTCCGACAGTCCCCCCGTCCGACAGCCCCCCCGTCCGACAGTCCGACAGTCCCCCCGTCCGACAGTCCCCCGTCCGACAGTCCCCCGTCCGACAGTCCCCCCGTCCGACAGTCCCCCCGTCCGACAGTCCCCCGTCCGACAGTCCCCCGTCCGACAGTCCCCCCGTCCGACAGCCCCCCCGTCCGACAGTCCGACAGTCCCCCCGTCCGACAGTCCCCCCGTCCGACAGTCCCCCCATCTGACAATCCCCCCGTTGGACAGTACCCCCGTCCAACAGTCCCCGCGTCCGACAGTCCCCCTGTCCGACAGTCTCCCGTCCGACAGCCCCCCCCCCCCCCGTCGGACAGTCCGACAGTCCCCCCGTCCGACAGTCCCCCCATCCGACAATCCCCCGTCCGACAGTCCCGCGTCCGACAGTCCCCCCGTCCGACAGTCCGACAGCCCCCCCCCCCGTCCGACAGTCCCCCCATCCGACAATCCCCCGTCCGACAGTCCCCCGTCCGACAGTCCCCGTCCGACAGTCCCCCCATCCGACAATCCCCCGTCCGACAGTCCCCCGTCCGACAGTCCCCGTCCGACAGTCCGACAGTCCCCCCGTCCGACAGTCCCCCGTCCGACAGTCCCCGTCCGACAGTCCGACAGTCCCCCCGTCCGACAGTCCCCCCATCCGACAATCCCCCGTCCGACAGTCCCCCGTCCGACAGTCCCCCGTCCGACAGTCCCCGTCCGACAGTCCCCCCATCCGACAATCCCCCGTCCGACAGTCCCCCGTCCGACAGTCCCCGTCCGACAGTCCGACAGTCCCCCGTCCGACAGTCCCCCCATCCGACAATCCCCCGTCCGACAGTCCCCCGTCCGACAGTCCCCCGTCCGACAGTCCCCGTCCGACAGTCCCCCCATCCGACAATCCCCCGTCCGACAGTCCCCCGTCCGACAGTCCCCGTCCGACAGTCCCCCCATCCGACAATCCCCCGTCCGACAGTCCCCCGTCCGACAGTCCCCCCGTCCGACAGTCCCCGTCGGACAGTCGGACAGTCGCACCGTCGGCCAGTTTTGCGTGAGACGAGGAGCTGGTGCTCAGACGTAACGTAGCGTCCGACAGTCCCCCGTCCGACAGTCCCCGTCGGACAGTCGGACAGTCGCACCGTCGGCCAGTTTTGCGTGAGACGAGGAGCTGGTGCTCAGACGTAACGTAGCGTCCGACAGTCCCCGTCCGACAGTCCCCGTCCGACAGTCGGACAGTCGCACCGTCCGCCAGTTTTGCGTGAGACGAGGAGCTGGTGCTCAGACGTAACGTAGCGTCCGACAGTCCCCGTCCGACAGTCCCCGTCGGACAGTCCCCCGTCCGACAGTCCCCGTCGGACAGTCGGACAGTCGCACCGTCGGCCAGTTTTGCGTGAGACGAGGAGCTGGTGCTCAGACGTAACGTAGCGGCCGACAGTCTCCCGTCCGACAGTCCCCGTCGGACAGTCGGGACAGTCGCACCGTCGGCCAGTTTTGCGTGAGACGAGGAGCTGGTGCTCAGACGTAACGTAGCGTCCGACAGTCCCCGTCCGACAGTCCCCGTCCGACAGTCGGACAGTCGCACCGTCCGCCAGTTTTGCGTGAGACGAGGAGCTGGTGCTCAGACGTAACGTAGCGTCCGACAGTCCCCATTCGGACCCGCCGGCTGCGCCGCGCCACATTATCCCCGCCGCCACCGACTATCGCGCCGCATTAAAGGGACGTTGCTACCTTTCTGAAAGTTGTCAAATATACGCCGTTTGTACCCGAAAATATGAAGTAAGTGCTGCTGAAAACGATGGTAATATTTTTGCAATGGAAAACGACACTTATCTTGATAAAAATCAAGTTGTTTAAATTTGGGATGATGACGTCATATTGAGCTCTAGAGAGTTATACAGAAATCCTTTACGCTGCCAAAGTATGGCACAATTATTTCGAGACAATTCTGACTCTTTAAATACAAAACAAACCAAGCCATTGAAACGCATGCGTCTTCGTACACCACCGTCAAACTGGGAGCAGATGTATTCAAGCTGCATTTTGATATTTGGGTTATCTCGATTTCGCTGAAAATTGATACACTGACGATATCCGATACGCTGATCACGAATCCAATGTTTTTGGTCTTGGATTTTCGTATCTTACGAAATACGGACGGTCATACATACATACGAAGGTCCGCCGGGATATCTCGATTTCGCTGAAAATTGGTGTACAAGCTATACTTAGGACACTGATCACGAAATCCCCCGTTTGATATTCCGACATGATTTGATTTCGCAGAAAGTGTAATGCTTTCTACTTTTTATTTTGGTATCTTTGGTACTTGTGGGCAGCCCCTTACAACTGATAAGGAAGGAATGTCAGGGGTCGGAATCGGATCAGTAGAGGTGCAAGATTAGTAACACATCATGTTTGACGAAAAAATTATCCTTCTACAAAAATCTAGCACCTTTTACCGGCAGCGCTCGACACACTGCTGGCACCCTGCCCGAACCGTGAGGGGTCAAGTACAAAATGGTGACAAGCTTGAGTCAATTGCGTCATGGGGCACAACCCTGGGCCGCCGCCGCCCGTCACTCACTGCCTTCCGGGCGCTGCGCTTAAATGCGGCTAGCTGGACGGAGTGGTGGAGGGTGGGTGTGGGGTGGGGGGGGGGGGGGGGGGGGGGGGGTCGTGAGATAGCACCACTCGGCTAACGCTGCTGGGCAGACGGCCAGCGGTGCTCTCACCAACGCGGCACGAGGCGGGCATAATGAATTCACCGTCCGTGAGTCTGTCTGGAGGCCGCGCCACCAGTCACGACTCACCTCGCCTGCATCCGAGTGGCGCCACTCAGCTGCCGGGCTCTCCCCCAAGGTTCCGTGCCGGGGCCCGAGCTGGCTGGTGCCCACAGGGGAGCAGTGGGAAGCAGTGGGGAGCGGAGTGGGAAGCAGTGGGAAGCAGTGGGAAGCAGAGTGGGAAGCAGTGGGGAGCAGAGTGGGAAGCAGTGGGAAGCAGAGTGGGAAGCAGTGGGAAGCAGAGTGGGAAGCAGAGTGGGGAGCAGAGTGGGGAGCAGAGTGGGAAGCAGTGGGAAGCAGAGTGGGGAGCAGAGTGGGGAGCAGAGTGGGAAGCAGTGGGGAGCAGAGTGGGAAGCAGTGTGGGGAGCAGAGTGGGGAGCAGAGTGGGAAGCAGAGTGGGAAGCAGAGTGGGAAGCAGAGTGGGGATCAGTGTGGGAAGCAGAGTGGGAAGCAGAGTGGGAAGCAGAGTGGGAAGCAGAGTGGGGAGCAGAGTGGGAAGCAGAGTGGGAAGCAGAGTGGGAAGCAGAGTGGGAAGCAGTGTGGGGAGCAGAGTGGGAAGCAGAGTGGGGATCAGTGTGGGAAGCAGAGTGGGAAGCAGAGTGGGGAGCAGAGTGGGGAGCAGAGTGGGGAGCAGAGTGGGAAGCAGAGTGGGGAGCAGAGTGGGGGCAGAGTGGGGAGCAGAGTGGGGAGCAGAGTGGGGAGCAGAGTGGGAAGCAGTGGGGAGCAGAGTGGGAAGCAGAGTGGGAGGCAGAGTGGGAAGCAGAGTGGGGAGCAGAGTGGGAAGCAGAGTGGGAAGCAGAGTGGGGAGCAGAGTGGGAGTCAGAGTGGGAGGCAGAGTGGGAGGCAGAGTGGGAGGCAGAGTGGGAGGCAGAGTGGGGAGCGGTGGGAAGCAGAGTGGGAGTCAGAGTGGGAAGCAGAGTGGGGAGCAGAGTGGGGAGCAGAGTGGGAAGCAGAGTGGGGAGCAGAGTGGGAAGCAGAGTGGGAAGCAGAGTGGGGATCAGTGTGGGGAGCGGTGTGCCGCCGCTCTGGGCGGAGAGCTCCGCCGGCCAGCAACACACGGCTCTGGCGGCAGGCGGGCAGAAGACTATCTTTTGCCTCCTCCGTTCGTTATAGCTGTCGGCAAAGGGGGGCAGGGCAGAAGACAGGGTGTCGGCGGCACTGACTGTGACAGGCGGCTCGTGCATCTGGTCCCCGGCCGGCGGCGGCGGCAGCAGATCGATTCCGGTGTGTGGCCGTCGCTGGCCGCTGCCACGTGTCGGCGCGGTGCAGCGCGGGTCGCTAACCCGACCGTGCCGCCGCGGCGGCGTCAGGGCCCCGCCGCCAGATGACCCGGCACGCCACGCGGGACTCACAACACTCCAACCCGCTGGCAAAAACGCAACGGCCAAAACTGCCAAACCTCTCCATTAGACCCACAACACATGAGACTCACCCTTTGAAAATTAGTCATGTCTTATACTTCATAGGCGTGAGTTGAAATATCACTGGAAATTCTGTTCTGTTCTGTTGTGTTTTGATGTGGCCGCGGTCGGGAAGATGGATGACCTGTGTCCCCGGCCAGACAACCTTGTCTTGTGCTGCTGTCAGGCGGTGTTTAGATGGATGACCTGTGTCCCCGGACAGGCAGCCTTGTCTTGTGCCGCTGTCAGGCGGTGTTTAGATGGATGACCTGTGTCCCCGGCCAGACAGCCTTGTCTTGTGCCGCTGTCAGGCGGTGTTTAGATGGATGACCTGTGTCCCCGGCCAGACAGCCTTGTCTTGTGCCGCTGTCAGGCGGTGTTTAGATGGATGACCTGTGTCCCCGGCCAGACAGCCTTGTCTTGTGCCGCTGTCAGGCGGTGTTTAGATGGATGACCTGTGTCCCCGGCCAGACAGCCTTGTCTTGTGCCGCTGTCAGGCGGTGGCGACTGGGTCGGAGGAGCTGTGTCCCCGGCCAGGCAGCCTTGTCTTGTGCCGCTGTCAGGCGGTGTTTAGATGGATGACCTGTGTCCCCGGCCAGACAGCCTTGTCTTGTGCCGCTGTCAGGCGGTGTTTAGATGGATGACCTGTGTCCCCGGCCAGACAGCCCTGTCTTGTGCCGCTGTCAGGAGGTGGTTAGATGGATGACCTGTGTCCCCGGCCAGGCAGCCTTGTCTTGTGCCGCTGTCAGGCGGTGTTTAGATGGATGACCTGTGTCCCCGGCCAGGCAGCCTTGTCTTGTGCTGCTGTCAGGCGGTGTTTAGATGGATGACCTGTGTCCCCGGCCAGACAGCCTTGTCTTGTGCCGCTGTCAGGCGGTGGCGACTGGGTCGGAGGAGCTGTGTCCCCGGCCAGGCAGCCTTGTCTTGTGCCGCTGTCAGGCGGTGTTTAGATGGATGACCTGTGTCCCCGGCCAGACAGCCTTGTCTTGTGCCGCTGTCAGGCGGTGTTTAGATGGATGACCTGTGTCCCCGGCCAGACAGCCTTGTCTTGTGCCGCTGTCAGGCGGTGTTTAGATGGATGACCTGTGTCCCCGGCCAGGCAGCCTTGTCTTGTGCCGCTGTCAGGCGGTGGCGACTGGGTCGGAGGAGCTGTGTCCCCGGCCAGGCAGCCTTGTCTTGTGCCGCTGTCAGGCGGTGTTTAGATGGATGACCTGTGTCCCCGGCCAGACAGCCTTGTCTTGTGCCGCTGTCAGGCGGTGTTTAGATGGATGACCTGTGTCCCCGGCCAGACAGCCTTGTCTTGTGCCGCTGTCAGGCGGTGTTTAGATGGATGACCTGTGTCCCCGGCCAGACAGCCTTGTCTTGTGCCGCTGTCAGGCGGTGTTTAGATGGATGACCTGTGTCCCCGGCCAGGCAGCCTTGTCTTGTGCCGCTGTCAGGCGGTGTTTAGATGGATGACCTGTGTCCCCGGCCAGACAGCCTTGTCTTGTGCCGCTGTCAGGCGGTGTTTAGATGGATGACCTGTGTCCCCGGCCAGGCAGCCTTGTCTTGTGCCGCTGTCAGGCGGTGTTTAGATGGATGACCTGTGTCCTCGGCCAGACAGCCTTGTCTTGTGCCGCTGTCAGGCGGTGTTTAGATGGATGACCTGTGTCCCCGGCCAGACAGCCTTGTCTTGTGCCGCTGTCAGGCGGTGGCGACTGGGTCGGAGGAGCTGTGTCCCCGGCCAGGCAGCCTTGTCTTGTGCCGCTGTCAGGCGGTGGCGACTGGGTCGGAGGAGCTCGGCGTGTCGTGTCTCAGCAGGCCGCCGCGTCCGCCGACTTGGTGTGCCGACTGGTTGGAGTTTTTGTTCGTCGCTCTATTGACGATGTGACTGAGCCAGTGACATAGTTTTTTCCCTTTTCTTCCTGTACTGTCGCACTAACCACAACGGTATGTTATTTGTAGCAGATATTTTCAGAAGGATGTTGACGACCAGTGACCATGTTCGGAATTATATATACGAGTAGTTATAGCTGTCTTCCCTCTGTCCGTTATAGCCAGGAGTCTGACCGCTGCATTCCCTCTGTCCGTTACAGCCAGGAGCGCGATCAGATGCGCGAGCGGGAGCGCAAGTCGCGCAGTCAGATTGCGCAGCAGGCCTCGCGGGATACGTTCCTGGAGCAGGCCAGCGGCGCCGTGTTCGCCGAGCCGATCAAGGTCAGTCGCCGGTTCAGCGGGTCGCGGCCGCGCGGCCCGGTCGGGGTCACCCGGTCATGGCTGTTCACTGGAACAGGACAGGGCGGCGCAGGGTTTGTCGACACTGACTAAACAACACGTGGCGCCCTCTGTTACCATTGGAAGCTGAACAATCCAATCGGCTGTCGCAGAGGCCCGGGAACGATTTTAAAGTGGGGGGGGGGGGCGAAACAAAATTAGAAGTCACATTTTTCTCCTCGCGATATATATATATATATATATATATATATATATATATATATATATATATATATATATATATATATATACACGAGGTACACTCCAGAAGTTTTGGGAATTTGTATTGTGAGGCACTTTGAGTTACCCTACGTAACTATAATTGTAATACATCATTGCAGTGTTCTGAAATTACTTTTTGAATACATGCAGAGAGGTAACAACACTGCCGAAAAAACATGTGAAGAGGTAACAAAAATAAAAAAGGAAAATATATCTGAATTTTACTCATATAGCTACAAAAATAAGTGATCATCCGGAGGGTGAAACTCTTCATCAAGATTGTAAGGAATATGTCATAAGTTGATATAATTCAATTTCAATATTTTTCCATGTTAGCATAACCACATACAATCTAGTTTCCTATCAACATTTTTCGTTTTGGAACATAATTCATCAATTTCATAATACTTATAGCCAAGATCTACACAATTCAGCAAGCATAGTGATCCAGTTCACAGTTCAACTCAAGATTGTAAGGAATATGACATAAGTTGATATAATTAAATAGTTTGCTGACAGTTGTTAAACACATTTCAGGCAGCATTGCATTGAAAAAGTAGGATGCCGATTGCAGAAGCATACCCATATTTATACATAGCAACCGCACAAAGTTCAGTAATGTGTTATGAGGTGATCTGAGAAAAACTAGTTAATTCCGAAATATCCATGGAAAAATATAGTTCAGCTCTTAGCCTAAGCATAACCCATCAAGTAAATCATTAGGGCAAAACAAAAACATAATTGAGACAATACCGTCAACTGATGTAACCCCGGACATATCTTAACCTCAGACTTGTCATGCTATCAGAATGTAAGCAATACAGACTCACTAACACACTTTGCATCTGTATTGTCTTTACTCTAGTCTGATAGCATGCAAAGTCTGAGGTTATGATGTGTCCGAAGGTTATAACCTATAAGCATGATTGACAAATATCCTTATTTACCCATACATATGAACATGTGGAATTTCATTAATTAGTAGATCTATGACAATATAAGTACCTAGCAATCACTTTGGAGTTTGGAGAGGCATTCCTAACATTCTTACCCCATGCATTGGCATTACAATGTTTGATCTGGAGTGGTATGCCAAAGCTGAGTGGTACCCCACTTCTCTCAACTTATTGAATTATGTGAAGAAAAATCAGATAAGAGCCAGCATATAAATATAACGATAGTTTGTCAAGCCATTCCAGTCTTCAAATATATTATTTAATGTCTTCAAAATGTATAACAGCATGATAAGTGTCACGGTGCACGAAACAGGTCAAAATGGACCTATTGACATGATGCAAGGAAAAAATCACCTTAAATACAGGAATGGATATTTTGCATAAAACATGATACCAAATCTTCCACACAGACTATACAACACTATGCTACGTTTTTGTGCAAATCTGATCGCCATTGAAGGAGTATATAAAACATGCCAGAAACATGCCAATAGTTACCTCTTTCTTACCTCCTCTCCTCACCTCTCCTCACCAGTACAGTGGCTCAGAAGGGGCCAAAGCAGCCTGCAGGTGAACAAGGCTATCAATTGATCAACTATGTTTTGACGTGAAATGTAGGTAGGTATGGAGGTTTCTGAACAAACGTAAGGTAAAAATGTCATAACATCACCTAAAGGTGACGCAGATAATGCAACCCAAATACTGCACAACGCTGAATCGAATGGCAAAAAGGGAGGCGAATGGGATGTAACTATTTCAAATTAGGAGGTATTTTGGGAGGTAACTATTTTGGTAAATGCATGCCCATCTGCATTTAATTTGTTCAATTTCAGAACACTGCATCATTGATATGGCTGTAATAAGCTAACATGCCAATTTTTTATTTTCTAAATTGAAGGTTCGGTCCACTACAGCACTCTAAACACTACCTGTCGTATACGTCTTGTCACAGCCGACTGGTTCCACAATGCAGTCGGGACGTGAGGACAACTTGCAGTCTCGCTATGCAATAAAGTTGTATGGCAAGCTTGGCAAAAACTCGAACCCAAGTGTCGTTGAGTCCCTGGTAGCCTGTGACGAGCGCTGGGTCTACTGTTGAGTCCCTGGTAGCCTGTGACGAGCGCTGGGTCTACTGTTGAGTCCCTGGTAGCCTGTGACGAGCGCTGGGTCTACTGTTGAGTCCCTGGTAGCCTGTGACGAGCGCTGGGTCTACTGTTGAGTCCCTGGCAGCATGTGACGAGCGCTGGGTCTACTGTTGAGTCCCTGGCAGCCTGTGACGAGCGCTGGGTCTACTGTTGAGTCCCTGGCAGCCTGTGACGAGCGCTGGGTCTACTGTTGAGTCCCTGGCAGCCTGTGACGAGCGCTGGGTCTACTGTTGAGTCCCTGGCAGCCTGTGACGAGCGCTGGGTCTACTGTTGAGTCCCTGGCAGCCTGTGACGAGCGCTGGGTCTACTGTTGAGTCCCTGGCAGCCTGTGACGAGCGCTGGGTCTACTGTTGAGTCCCTGGCAGCCTGTGACGAGCGCTGGGTCTACTGTTGAGTCCCTGGTAGCCTGTGACGAGCGCTGGGTCTACTGTTGAGTCCCTGGCAGCCTGTGACGAGCGCTGGGTCTACTGTTGAGTCCCTGGCAGCCTGTGACGAGCGCTGGGTCTACTGTTGAGTCCCTGGTAGCCTGTGACGAGCGCTGGGTCTACTGTTGAGTCCCTGGCAGCCTGTGACGAGCGCTGCCAAGTGTCCTGAGTCCCTGGTAGCCTGTGACGAGCGCTGGGTCTACTGTTGAGTCCCTGGCAGCCTGTGACGAGCGCTGCCAAGTGTCCTGAGTCCCTGGTAGCCTGTGACGAGCGCTGGGTCTACTGTTGAGTCCCTGGTAGCCTGTGACGAGCTCTGGGTCTACTGTTATGATCCAGATACCAAGAGAAAGAGAAAGAGTGCCCAGTGGAAACATTTTGACTCCCCAAGACCCAAGAAAGCCAGGCAGAGCAGGTCCACTGGGAAGCTCATGATGATTCCATTCTTCGACAGCAAGGCCATCATATACATCCACTGGGTCGCCCCACGGCCAGACAGTCAACAAAGAGTATTATGTGTAGGTTTTGAGGCAGTTCAGGAAGAGATTTCGTCGCAAGAGTCAAGAACTCTTTAAGTCTGGTCAGTGGCACCTGCACCGGGAAAATGCACCCTGCCACAAGTCCATCCTGAATCCTGATTCCTGATGACCAACTACTTGTCCGATATGGTCATCAAGACTGTCCCTCATCCTGCCTACAGTCCAGGCCTAGCCCCCTACGACTTCTGGATGTTCCCGAAGCTGAAGGAGAAGCTCAGAGGGACCCGTTTTGAGGATGTGGAGGCGATGAAGGAGGCTGTGACAAGCACCCTTGACACCTTCACTTTGGAGGCCTTCCAGAAGTGGCTGGAGCGATACAAGTGCATGGGAGTTGGAGGATCCTACGCTGAGGGGGGGGGGGGCTATAATTTTGTGTTGTTCTGAGTTATATAAACATCTCTCTGGAAAAAGTCTCATTATTTCTGGACTGTACCTCGTATGTATATACAGGGTGCGGCAAAAAATGTACCTGTTGGAAAACTCGCCCCGTAACTTTCGTTCTTATTGTTGCAGGACAAAACAAATTTCACCAATCGAAATAATAAAATCCGTATACATTTTATCGTCAATCATTGAACTGGTGCAAATGAAAACGAACAGAAAAGAAGCAAAAAAATGTCCATTTACCAATTTCATTTCGACGGAAATTGATTACGATGCGAAGGAGGATCCTGTCATTGCAACCGAATGCTAAGTCTGGCTGCACGTGCACGTGATTTTGTATTTGGCATTGATTAAAATAAAATTGTGCATTTTGCATTGCATTAATCGTTTGTCGCGCTTGACGAGTAACATGAACAGAATGCCACAGCTGACAAAAGATGAAAGCATTCTTGTGGTCGAATCTCGTGCTAGGGCCGGTAACTTAGTCGCTGTGATTCCAGATTTCCAACATCAGTTTGGGCGAAAATTACAGCCCAAATATGTTAAAAGAATAATGTATAAGTGGCAGCGTATATATATAAAGTGACATAAGAAAGTGACAAGGAGGCTTGCATATTTTATAAAGCGTTCTTTGAAGAAAATTGAAAGAGCTCATTTTTAGGGAAACTTCTGCCACGCCAAAGTTGCTCCCCTCAAGCGCTCCCGCTGCCCCCTCCCCCCCCCCCCCCCCCCCCTGTTCCTGGACTGTTGGCGCTGACAAGTGTTTGCCATTGGATGCGATATTTCGTTTTTCACGAGCTATAGGCGATAGATATAGGCAGCAAGGCTGGGTGGCTTTTGGCTAGATTTGCCGGGATGTCCACTTTGCCTGGTGGCGGGTGACTGCGGCTGACAGGACCGGGGGTCGTCAGCCCTATTCCGGCTAGATGTGCCGGGATGTCCACTTTGCCTGGTGGCGGGTGACCGCGGCTGACAGGACCGCGGCTGACAGGACCGGGGGTCGTCACCCCTATTCCGGCTAGATGTGCCGGGATGTCCACTTTGCCTGGTGGCAGGTGACTGCGGCTGACAGGACAGGGGGGTCGTCAGCCCTATTCCGGCTAGATGTGCCGGGATGTCCACTTTGCCTGGTGGCGGGTGACTGCGGCTGACAGGACCGGGCGTCGTCAGCCCTATTCCGGCTAGATGTGCCGGGATGTCCACTTTGCCTGGTGGCGGGTGACTGCGGCTGACAGGACCGGGGGGTCGTCAGCCCTATTCCGGCTAGATGTGCCGGGATGTCCACTTTGCCTGGTGGCGGGTGACTGCGGCTGACAGGACCGGGGGGTCGTCAGCCCTATTCCGGCTAGATGTGCCGGGATGTCCACTTTGCCTGGTGGCGGGTGACTGCGGCTGACAGGACCGGGGGGTCGTCAGCCCTATTCCGGCTAGATGTGCCGGGATGTCTTAGTCCGCCCCGGTAGCTCAGTAGGAGAGCGCTGGACTTCTGACCTATCCCCGGGTAGTGGCAGCCCGGGTTCGAGTCGCTTCGGCGCTTGCTATTTGCTCCTGACTGTGATGGCCTACGGCCGGTGGCAGCGGTCACACTCAAGGTCAGGTGACGTCAGTGAGCTGGGCGGACCGTGTCCAGGTATGTCGGGCACGTAAAACTTTCGTCTCTAAATTCTGCCGGCCAACAGGAATTGCGCGATCGGGTGGTGAGGTCAGGACCTGCGCAACAAGCTCTGCTTAGCGTGGGTCCTGACCTCGGAAATCCATCCACACAAAACATTCGGACTAAAAAAAAAAAAATTAAATGTCCACTTTGCCTGGTGGCGGGCGACTGCGGCTGACAGGACCGGGGGTCGTCAGCCCTATTCCGGCTAGATGTGCCGGGATGTCCACTTTGCCTGGTGGCGGGCGACTGCGGCTGACAGGACCGGGGGGGGGGGGTCGTCAGCCCTATTCCGGCTAGATGTGCCGAGATGTCCACTTTTCCTGGTGGCGGGCGACTGCGGCTGACAGGACCGGGGGGTCGTCAGCCCTATTCCGGCTAGATGTGCCGGGATGTCCACTTTTCCTGGTGGCGGGTGACTGCGGCTAGATTTGCCGGGATGTCCACTTTCCTGGTGGCGGGCGACTGCGGCTGACAGGACCGTGGGTCGTCAGCCCTATTCCGGCTAGATGTGCCGGGATGTCCACTTTTCCTGGTGGCGGGTGACTGCGGCTAGATGTGCCGGGATGTCCACTTTGCCTGGTGGCGGGCGACTGCGGCTGACAGGACCGGGGGTCGTCAGCCTTATTCCGGCTAGATGTGCCGGGATGTCCACTTTTCCTGGTGGCGGGTGACTGCGGCTAGATTTGCCGGGATGTCCACTTTGCCTGGTGGCGGGCGACTGCGGCTGACAGGACCGGGGGTCGTCAGCCCTATTCCGGCTAGATGTGCCGGGATGTCCACTTTGCCTGGTGGCGGGTGACTGCGGCTGACAGGACCGGGGGTCGTCAGCCCTATTCCGGCTAGATGTGCCGGGATGTCCACTTTGCCTGGTGGCGGGTGACTGCGGCTGACAGGACCGGGGGGTCGTCAGCCCTATTCCGGCTAGATGTGCCGGGATGTCCACTTTGCCTGGTGGCGGGTGACTGCGGCTGACAGGACCGGGGGTCGTCAGCCCTATTCCGGCTAGATGTGCCGGGATGTCCACTTTGCCTGGTGGCAGGTGACTGCGGCTGACAGGACCGGGGGTCGTCACCCCTATTCCGGCTAGATGTGCCGGGATGTCCACTTTGCCTGGTGGCGGGTGACTGCGGCTGACAGGACCGGGGGGTCGTCAGCCCTATTCCGGCTAGATGTGCCGGGATGTCCACTTTGCCTGGTGGCGGGTGACTGCGGCTGACAGGACCGGGGGGTCGTCAGCCCTATTCCGGCTAGATGTGCCGGGATGTCCACTTTGCCTGGTGGCGGGTGACTGCGGCTGACAGGACCGGGGGTCGTCAGCCCTATTCCGGCTCGTATCCGTAATGGCCGACACCAGGTGAAACTGACACACTTGTCTGTCGGCGAGGACTCGCCCATTCGAATATTTCTCGCCTGCGGAGGCGCCGACCGCTCCGCGCTTTCCGGTGAAGGTGGCCTTTGTCAGGCCGAATCCAGCCGCGTAAGGTGCCCGACCTGGCTGGCCGCCGGCCGGTGAGCGGTGTAAGGTGCCCGACCTGGCTGATCGCCGGCCGGTGAGCGGTGTAAGGTGCCCGACCTGGCTGATCGCCGGCCGGTGAGCGGTGTAAGGTGCCCGACCTGGCTGACCGCCGGCCGGTGAGCGGTGTAAGGTGCCCGACCTGGCTGACCGCCGGCCGGTGAGCGGTGTAAGGTGCCCGAACTGGCTGGCCGCCGGCCGGTGAGCGGTGTAAGGTGCCCGACCTGGCTGATCGCCGGCCGGTGAGCGGTGTAAGGTGCCCGACCTGGCTGGCCGCCGGCCGGTGAACGGTGTAAGGTGCCCGACCTGGCTGACCGCCGGCCGGTGAGCGGTGTAAGGTGCCCGACCTGGCTGACCGCCGGCCGGTGAGCGGTGTAAGGTGCCCGACCTGGCTGACCGCCGGCCGGTGAGCGGTGTAAGGTGCCCGACCTGGCTGGCCGCCGGCCGGTGAGCGGTGTAAGGTGCCCGACCTGGCTGACCGCCGGCCGGTGAGCGGTGTAAGGTGCCCGACCTGGCTGACCGCCGGCCGGTGAGCGGTGTAAGGTGCCCGACCTGGCTGACCGCCGGCCGGTGAGCGGTGTAAGGTGCCCGACCTGGCTGACCGCCGGCCGGTGAGCGGTGTAAGGTGCCCGACCTGGCTGACCGCCGGCCGGTGAGCGGTGTAAGGTGCCCGACCTGGCTGATCGCCGGCCGGTGAGCGGTGTAAGGTGCCCGACCTGGCTGACCGCCGGCCGGTGAGCGGTGTAAGGTGCCCGACCTGGCTGACCGCCGGCCGGTGAGCGGTGTAAGGTGTAAGGTCACAAGATTTGTCCCTTTAAAATATGACAAAATATACCCAACGGTTTTTGCGTTAAAACTCAGAAACTAGGTCGTTTTGGAAGGAAACATTCAGATTTGAAGATGTATCAGTACTCCCAACAATCTGGCTATCTCAGTTAAAAACTAATGTTAAAGGTGTACTATTCCCTTTAACAGTACGCTGCCGGGGTCAAGAAATGGAAACTGGAACTTCCCGATACGGTTAAGTCCATAATATGCTGGACAATATATAGGGGTCACTATTAGTCTGAATCTGTCATTGGACTTTTCAGTGTTTCATGCTGCGTGTTTATTGTTTACTGCGTTCAGCCGTGGCGTGCCCCCCCCCCCCTCCCTCTCTCTCCCCTGCCCCTGCTTGTGGGCGGCGCGTCGGCGTGCCCTCGATTGACCGCTGCAACAGAGGCCAGTTCAGGAGTCACCGGGTCGGCAGGCGTCGCGCGCGAGGTCACCGGGTCAAGCCTCGGGGCGGACTCGGTGACCTCACGCCTGGCCGGGTGACCCATCGCCGCGTGAGAAGACGGTGGTGAATGGGAGGCCGTGCTGATTGCTGGCACCTGAACCGAGTTATCTGGATGTTATGTAAACGAGCATATATGCGAAGCGATCAAACTGTTTTGAGGCCTATTTTGGCTGACATTAAACGGACCTTAGGCTAGATTCCGTGAATCAGGCGTGAATTGTCTCTGTTGCCGCCACCGCGGATCACACACGCGCACCCGCGCACGAGGTTCACACGCACATATTCAGGTAATGATGCACACTCATCACACTGTTTATTGAGGTTTATTGAGGCAATGTACTGGCGACTATTACTTCCTCACGTCATTGTAATATGACACTAAAGGAATGTGGTATGAACATAGAACACCGGCACACAAGCAACTTCACATAACAACAGCCATACAAACACAATCACACGCTAGTCAAAAGCAAATAAAGTGAGCAGTCACATCAAGCCACACGGAGCAAACCTGCGCAGACCGGTCATCACTGTCATATTTTTGGAGTCATTGTCATATTTTAAGGAGTCATATTCCACGGACTGTTGTAGACTACTGCTCCTTGTGACATATATGTTTCGCTGTACCTTCCGGGCCGACCGTGCCGTCGCCGTGCTCGCCGTGCTCGCCGTGCTGGGCCGTGCTCAGGGGCGTCGCCACGGATTTTCTTTACAGGGGAGGGGGACGCAATCACAGTCGCAGTCAAAAGCAAAAGTTGTTGACGGGGGGGGGGAGGTAGCGTCGGGTCGTTAGCGCGAAGAGTCTTTGAGGGGGGGGGGGGTTGACGTCGGGTCGTCAGCTCGAGAGAACAAAAGATAGGGAGGGGTGGCGTCGGTTCCTCTGCGCAAAACAGTCGTTAACCGGGGGGGGGGGGGGGTCCTTAATTATCCCGCGCCCCGCTGGGGTACTAGTCAGTCGAAAACGCCCCCTAGGGTGTCCCCCAACACATCTTTTTCGTCGGTGCAAGCTTGCCAATTGACACGGCGTTCTTCTTTAGGTCAATAACAAGTATGCCAAATTGCATTGCGATCCTTTGGGTTTTGGTCCCCCCCCCCCCCCCCCCCCCCACCCACCCCGGGGCCTCCGTAAGTTGTCGACCCCTACTCAAAGGTCAAAAATCAAAGTCGTCGTACAGACCTCCGCCTGTGCTCATTTGAAAGCTCTTGTCGAGTAGAGTAAACTTTAATTCAGTCGAAATGGTCTAAATTCAAGTTTTCGTTCTATGAGTCATAAACAGAGCCCAAAACCAAGCATTCAATAGAGCTCAATTAATTACCTCTATTCATGGAACTTATTGTTCAACAGAAGAAGAAGAAAAAATATTGTCCCCTCCCCAAGTTGAATGCACAAATGGCCAGTTGGAATGAAATGTTAACGTTTTTCGTCCGGAGTTCGGAATAGGAGTAGGTATACATGCGAAAATGGCAAGAGACATTGCCATTTTTCCCTTGTCATTCCTGAAACGTTTAGCCGTTTAGTGAGCGGTGCTTGATGTGAAAGCGGGCACTGCAAGTTTTGGGACGATATTGGCGGTAGTTTACGAGATATTGCGAAATACGCGAGGGAGCAAAACAAAATACTCGTGACTAGTCCAGTAACATAAATGGTCACTGGTCAGGCCGTACATTTACTTAACTGTATTTGGCTTCCTCCTGGCGCTGACAACGCTGATGCACGCGCGTTACATGGATCCAAGCACAGTGTATTAGGCCTAACCCGCGCCGTGCTGGGGGGGGGGGGGGGGGGGGGGCGTTTGAATGTGTACCTCCGGAAATTTTAGGAAATGCAAGGAACAAACGGGAGAGCTAGAGACGTGCTAGCTAGAGACGTGCAACTGCTACCACAGTGTTTATCTCTTCGAGATGCGTCTTTCCATATGCAACATAACCAACCTGGGTCACCAAATGACCTTGACCTGATGTCATATTTTGAGCTTGACTCGATCCGGTCACCACAAGTTTGGTTCGGATCGTTCTGACGAGCCAAACACGATGGCGTTAAAATGATTGCCCTACCTTGATTAGGTAAAAAGTTATGCACGAACAACGGGAAGAAATGCCAACATGACCTTTGTTTACCTCTGGAGCCTAAACTATTGAGCATTGACCTTATATAAAATTTGAAGACACCTTAGCGATATAATTTTGCAAGAGCTTTCTTTCGATTGCGTCTCTCCGTTTGTTCCAAGCTATCATAGTTCCCGATATATTTGGTGTGTTTCTACAGCCAAGTCCTAAACTTGGAAAAATTGCCCTTTGATGACCTCTGGTGACCTCAATATTGACCTGTGCGAAAATGTCACAAGCGTATGAACAAGGGGCCGGGAGGCCATGACCGCCCCACTTTTCGGCTATTTCTTGTATTTTAAAAAATGGCTAAATTATCCAGATATACCCCAAACAACTTTTTTCGAAAACAATATATTTCGATAACATAGACACGCATTTTCAGTATAGACTGCGAAAGTGGCGCAAAATTTGAAAATGGCGTATGTTATGATATTGTGTGCTTCGGGGCAGGGGCTTCGCCACAGGGAGGGACGGGGGGACGTGCCCCCCCCCCCCCCCCCAACATTTTCGGATTTTAACATTACGCCTATGGGCGTTGGATGGAAAAAATCTACTTCAGAATGCCTCCCCCCCCCCACACACTTTCGGAAGGTGGCGGCGCCTTTGCTTAGGGGGAGCAATCTGGCACAGTGGTAAGACATTTGCTTTCTGTGCCGGGGAGCGGGGTTCAATCCCTCGGCTGGCCTCTGACAAATTCGTCCCGACCCCCATGTACCTCGGAACAGGGTGAGAGTTCCAGTTAGCGCTTTGGTCGCAGGAGGATATGGTGCTTGGTCCACTACATTGTGTGCTTCGAGGACAAAAAAAAATATAAGTGAGCTGTAAAAAGCTAGGAACTTGGTTAAAATAATTATTTATATAATTAGTAAGTACAAATGTAATGATTATCTCATCATTGTTTACACAACTAGGATAATATTGTCAGTGGCGAAGGGTTCGCTTGCTGGTCCAGTAACGCTACTTTTATCAAATGCTTACATATAAATCTTCTCGACACAGCGCTACGTTTTTTTTTACACAATGCTGAATGACAGGACAAAACATCTAATATATTCAGCAGGAGGGTCCTTACAACCAGAGTATGCAGTAAGTGATTTATCGACATGGCCTTCAAAACTGCTATCTCAGCGCTAAAAATCCCATTATCAAAATGACTGGTTTCCTTTAAACACCGTATTAACACCCAGGTGCAAAAGATCACGTCCTGCCCCCTCCCTTCAAAAGGTTCGATGTCATGGTGTGTCCATACAAGTTTTGAAACCGTGGACGCCACTGACCCCAGCGACGGGGGGAGGCAGTGACCGCAGTGGTGGGCCGTGCTCAGGCCGAGCGGCTGTGACGTTGCGTTACGTCACGCCACGCCACGCCACGCCACGCCACGCCACGCCACGCCACGCCACGCCACGCCACGCCACGCCACGTCACGTCACGTCACGTCACGTCACGTCACGTCACGTCACGTCACGTCACGTCACGTCACGTCACGTCACGTCACGTCACGTCACACACACACACACACACACACACACACACACACACACACACACACACACACACACACACACACACACACACACACACACACACACACACACACACACACACACACACACACACACACACACACACACACACACACACACACACACACACACACACACACACACACACACACACACACACACACACACACACACACACACACACATACGCATACACATACACATACACACACACACACACATACACATACACACACACACACACACACACACATCTCGGCCTGCCTGTGTCGCTGTCGGCCGCCTGCGTCGGACGCCGCCGGGCCGAGCCAAAAAAGCAGCAGCTTCTGCTCGGTGTTGTGGGCGGCGCTGCGATCGGTCGGCGGCGGCGGCGGCGGCGGCGGTTTGTTTCTGTCGTAACGGCAGCTCGTTTATCACGCCACGCGGCCCGGGCGGCGGCGGCGGCGGCTTTGGCGGCCGGCGGCTGGGCGCGCTGCCGTCGGCCGGGGCGCCGCCCCGTCCAGGGAAGTGTCAGCCGCCTCAGAATCTCGCCGGCTGGATTTACTGGCTCTTATGGTCGGACGACCATCTTCGGAGACGCTCGTCAAGTGTGAACGAGCCACGAGATGTAAAGCGCGGCCATCGTGGCGACAAGTTGCGCCACGAATCTCCCCGTCATCGCGCAGTTCTGCGCCGAGTTTGCGGCGATGTGCTATTCACGAGTGGATGCCGGCCCCCGCTGTCAGGTTGGGACAGGGCGGCGATGGGTAGCGCCATAGCGTGGGGATAAGTCGCCGACATGGCTGACTGCTGATTGTCGAAGCCATTGTGTCGCAGACGAGGTGGCTGCTGCCCGGAATGGCTGCTGCCCGGAATGGATGCTGCCCGGAATGGCTGCTGCCCGGAATGGCTGCTGCCGGGAATGGCTGCTGCCGGGAATGGTTGCTGCCGGGAATGGCTGCTGCCGGGAATTGCTGCTGCCGGGAATGGCTGCTGCCGGGAATGGCTGCTGCCGGGAATGGCTGCTGCCGGGAATGGCTACTGCCGGGAATGGCTGCTGCCGGGAATGGCTGCTGCTGGGAATGGCTGCTGCCAGGAATGGCTGCTGCCAGGAATTGCTGCTGCCAGGAATGGCTGCTGCCAGGAATGGCTGCTGCCAGGAATGGCTGCTGCCAGGAATGGCTGCTGCCAGGAATGGCTGATGCCCGGAATGGCTGCTGCCCGGAATGGCTGATGCCCGGAATGGCTGCTGCCCGGAATGGCTGATGCCGGGAATGGCTGATGCCGGGAATGGCTGCTGCCGGGAATGGCTGCTGTCAGGAATGGCTGCTGCCAGGAATGGCTGCTGCCAGGAATGGCTGCTGCCCGGAATGGCTGCCGCCCGGAATGGCTGCTGTCAGGAATGGCTGCTGCCGGGAATGGCTGCTGCCGGGAATGGCTGCTGCCGGGAATGGCTGCTGCCGGGAATGGCTGTTGCCGGGAATGGCTGCTGCCGGGAATGGCTGCTGCCCGGAATGGCTGCTGCCGGGAATGGCTGATGCCCGGAATGGCTGATGCCCGGAATGGCTGATGCCCGGAATGACTGCTGCCCGGAATGGCTGCTGCCCGGAATGGCTGCTGCCCGGAATGGCTGCTTCCGGGAATGGCTGCTGTCAGGAATGGCTGCTGCCGGGAATGGCTGCTGCCGGGAATGGCTGCTGCCCGGAATGGCTGCTGCCGGGAATGGCTGCTGCCCGGAATGGCTGCTGCCCGGAATGGCTGCTGCCCGGAATGTGTCTGGGGATGTGGCGCTGTGTTTGATTTGCCACATGTCGAGGGTGTGGTGGTGGACTGTGTTATCGATATCACTGGATGTCTGGCGCTGACGGCTGATCAAGCTTCAGTGCCGGACTGTCACTGGTGGCGAAACTCGGCCTATTCTGGTTATATTGTGATGTGGCTAGGTCCAGGCACGTAGCCAGGATTTCGTCCAGGGGGGGGGGGGGGGCGGCGCCTCGAAAGGGCCCCTTCCCGAGCGTTAAAAGGGCCCCTTCCCGAGCGTTGAAGGGGCCCCTTCCCGAGCGTTGAAAGGGCCCCTTCCCGAGCGTTGAAAGGGCCCCTTCCCAAGCGTTGAAAGGCCCCCCCCCCCCAAAAAAAAAAACGCATGAAAAGGCACGTTACAAGGCTGAAAAATGAAGTATGGCAGGTATGGCATTTTGAGTATTATGCCCTGGGTTGCTTTCTCGTCAATGCGTCGCATTGTGTATGGTGCGGACCTCTAAAATTGCTATATTGTGCGTTTAAAAGTGCGAGGAAAAGGTGCTAAAATGAACTATTTTGCCCAATAATATAGGAAAGTAGCAACATAACACATAAATGCGCCGAGAAACTGGCCGATTTTTTCCTAAACCGCATATAATTGAATTTGTAGTTAAATTGCGCTGCGGAGCGGCGCGATTTTTTTAAAGTTTGATTCCATGTACAACTGTATTCTCACTGCTGAAAGGCCCAAGGTCCCTTCAGATCGTCTAGGGGCCCCTCTGACCTTTTCTACGCCCTTCCGACCTGTTCAGGGACTCATCTGTGATCCGCGAAGCGAAAAGACATGATGTGGAGTGGGTGATATATATATATAATACAAAGAGGGCTTACTCTACAGGAAAAAATCAAATCGGATCTTTCGGGTATATTGTATCAACCCTGACGAAGGGTGTTACAATATACGCGAAAGCTCCGCTTTTAATATTTTTATTGTGGAGTAAGTCCTCTTTGTATTTAATCTTCATCTGCGATCTCTATGTGCTTTGACACTTCCGGTCTCACCAGAGACTCCTCTAACCTTCCAAGAAGCCCCTCTTGTGTGTCAAGGGGCCCATTCGGCCTGTTCAGAGGTCCTTCCGACCTGGCCAGGGACTGCACTGGCTGCTTTGTCGCCCTGCCGACATGCTCAGGGGCAGGGCGGCGGATTGCGGGAAGCAGGGTACCCCCCCCCCCCCTCAAATGAAAATCCTGGGGAGGGGAAGGGTCATGTTGCCCCAGATTGAGCAGGCTAAAATCTGGGGGTGGAGGCAAAACTACCCTTTGCCCCCAGGATTTTCGACTGGGGGGAATTTTGGGTACCCTGCCCCCGCAATCCGCCGCCCCTGCTCAGGGGCCCCTCCGACCTGCCCAGGGGCGCCTCCAGTCTGGCTAGGAACTTACCCGGCACGTTCAAGGGGCCTTCCGGCCGGCCCAGGGACCCTTTCGGTCTAGCCAGGGGCCCCTCTGACTTGCCCAGGAGCCCCTCCGATCGGCCCAGCGACTCTTCTGGTCGGCCTGCGCTGGCTGCTTTGTCGCCCTTGCCGACATGCTCAAGGGGCCCTCCGACCTGCCCTGGAGCCCCTCCGTGCTGGCCAGGGGTCACTTCGGCATGTGCAGGGGCCCTTCTTACCCGCCCAGGGGTCCTTTGGGTCTGATCAGGGGCCCTCCGATCTGCGCAGGGGCCCTTTTAACTTTCCAGGGGCCCTCTGGTCTCTCCAGGGGCCCTTTAACCTTCTAAGGGGCCCTTCCGAACTAGCAAGGGACTGCGCTAGCTGCTTTGTCGCCTTGCGACATGCTCCGAGGGTCCTCCGACCTGCCCTGGGGCCCCTCCGTGCTGGCTAGGGGCTCATTCGGCATGTTCAGGGGCCCATCTGACCCACCTAGGGGCCCTTTCGGTCTGGTCAGGGCCCCTCTGACCTGCACAGGGGCCCTCTTAACTTCCCAGGGGCCCTCTGGTCTGTCCAGGGGCCCTCCAACCTGCTCAGGGGCCCTTATGACCTAGCAAAGGACTGCGCTGGCCGCTTTGTCGCCCTGTCGACATGCTCAGGGGCCTCTCAACCTGCCCAGGGGCCCCTCTGTGCTGGCTAGGGGCCCATTCGACGTGTTCAGGGGGCCCATTCGACGTGCTCAGGGGGCCCTCTGACCCGCTCAGGGG